>VOQJ01003485.1:47123-62964 GCA_015052665.1 Apistogramma diplotaenia
TGCAATCTCCTGCTCCTCTGTTCTAAAAAAAAAAAAAAAACTGGTCTGTGTGTGGTAACAAATTTGTCTGGAGGTCATCAAATCCTCCAGTGACCTTAAGACGCACTTCACCATCCTAAACAAGGAAAAAGTGCCAGCTGCCACAAATCCCTCCATACTGCAATTACTGCAGCGATTGTTGCAGTAGATTATTTAGTGGAGGGAGGGAAAAAAAGGGAAAAAATCACGGGGACAAACACGAGGGATGCAACAGAAGATGAAGATTATATCTGCACGTGTCCCTCTGTCTTAAATATAATCTAGAGAGGTCTAGTAGAAATGGCAGTGTGTGTGTGTTGTATGAACGGCCCACAGGGACATGGTCTAGATTCAATTACAGTAGTGCTATGAACACAATGGCCTACTTAAATGCTGGCCTCTGTTCACATCACATAAGTTGCCATTTACCTTGGACTATTTGATTGTAGTCTATTATTAAATGTTTGCTGTTTTTTTATTATATCGTAGTTGACATAATTCAAAGAATGAATAAAAGCCTTGCTTGGATTACTAAAACACCCCAAACTACCCATTTGTTCGGGTTATCATTCTAGCACGATGGCAGCCTGCTCCTTTACATTATTACCCATCCAGCTTTGCTGATGCAAAGACCTTACATCATCTGTTCTCAGGTCAGTTCAGGAATGCTGGCAGTGCACTGCATGAACACACAAGTTCATGGAGCGAGTGTTGTAAATGTTGGCAAATATGCACCTGTTTCTGAATCGGGGTGAGAGTGGAAGAGAATAAAACCCTTTAAAAAGCCAACATCATCTCCAGCTAATGTTACAGTGAAAAAAATGTGGGCACACAAATAAGTAGATCAGCTTTATACAGGAAAGTGACCACCAATGGTTATATCATATCAAACAGAAAGACGGGGTTATGCTAGGGGTGTGCGATATTGACAAAAACAAAGATATCTCACTGGGAGAAACCCACACAAGCATGGGGACAACATGCAAACTCCACTCAGAACAGCCCGGACCAGGAATTGCACTTGGATCGTCTTCCTGTGAGGCAACAGTGCCAAACACTACACCTCCATGCTGCCGAAGGATATCAATACTTGCTAAATAATTATATAATATTTTTATTTGAAAAAAACTCTTTAACGACATCGTTAACACGACGATTAAGATAATATCATAGATGATACATATCGCACACACCTAGGTTATGCTCTCCTGAAAATCAATTCAATTCAATTTCAATTCAATTCAATTTCAATTCAATTCAATTTCAATTTTATTTATACAGCGCCAAACAGTCGCCTCAAGGCGCTTTTTATTGTAAGGTAAAGACCCTACAATAATTACAGATTAAACCCAACAATCAAAACGACCCCCTATGAGCAGCACTTGGCGACAGTGGGGAGGAAAAACTCCCTTTTAACAGGAAGAAACCTCCAGCAGAACCAGGCTCAGGGAGGGGCAGTCATCTGCCACGACCGGTAACCGGGACAAATCCACTTCTTCATGCTCCTCCTATGATTGTGCATTTATGCATTTGTAGTGGCCCAAACGCACAAACATCCCAACCAGCTATAGAGCAGCCAGGAGTACTTCACACGTCTCCACACCAAAATGTAACCTTCAGCAAAAGCAAGAAAGCAGGACACTGAGGCCTAAAAACTGCTTCTCCTCTGCACTTACAATTCACCACAGAGATCACTTACAAACGTTTTGTAATGTTTACTCTCAGCACACTCATTAACCTCATTTCCAGCCACGACAGGCAGCTGTTTTCATCACAACAGGCAGTGCTAAACCAAACGCGCTCTACCGACCCACCACGAAGCACACGCGCCACACAGAAAATGTTAGGTACTGGTGCTGGTGAATAGAGTGGACCACCTCGCAGCTAAAGAGCCGCATGTTTGGACACACAATAACATGTCTGGAAGTCCTGCATTAGCTCATGTTATTCTCTTACAGGTACCAAAGTGGGCAACTATGCCATAAATATTCAATTTGTGGTATAGAGCGGCACATTTTAAGAGGTGGTTAAGACTTCATGCAAATTTCCCCTCATACACTGATGCCGAAATTATTCAAATGTAAGAAGTAAGCTACTGGATCTCAGTAATTATAATTAAAAAAAGAGGGGAAGAGCAGGTTGAAGCCTCTTGTGTAATCTGTGATGAATGAATGCAGGTGGGTTTGATGGTGAGAGCTGTGTGTGTGTGTACATGTTCTACTTTTGCAGGTGGCGAGGACAGACTGCTGGTGCGTTCGGTGCGTAGCACATTAGGTAACCTCTACAAATGTGACATTGCTGAAGGATAAATGGAAGAGCGGGTAACTATAGGCAGATGACCACAGGTTAAATTACCCAAACATCACGATCCTTTTTCTCCAACAGAACATAAACTGTTCTGTTGGAGAAGAATAAGTTTGAATCAGCTCAGGAAATAATTACATTTAGCTTTGTTTTATGTTTTGAAATTGTTTTGTATGAATTTTTAAGGCAGCGGACTAAAGAAAAATCCTAAATGATAATGACAGATTTATTTACAGAATGTCTTGTTTTGTTTTTTACCATTTATAAGATTCCTTTAGCTGTTAGGGTCTGAATTATTTCTGTTTGAGAGCTGCATCTGTTATTGCACCTACCTACATATGAAAGAGCAGCATTTTGCCACCATGACTTTCTGGATTCACTCAGTAAAGCTGCAGGACTCAGCACAGTAAGAGCAGGATAAACAGAGCCCAGATGGCTCTTGGAAAAGGAAAAAAAACCCTCACTGTTACATGCTAGACTGCCCCTACATCTGCACTTTCAAACCCACTCTTTTACATCACAGTCTGTGTTGTTGCATAACAGAGTGGGATTCCCTGATTCTGCCACAGTCCTCTGCACAGTGGGAGATGCTTCTGAGTCAGGACAGTAGCTCGACATTTGTCACAAAGTGTCAGCTGTCTTTCAGCACCCTCTGCTCAGAAGCCAGGGTTCAAGTTAGACTTCAGCACTCTGCTACTTACTAACTACTCTGAATATACCTGCAGGTGCAGTGAGGATGTGCTAACGGCTAGGCTCAGCCTCTCTGTTCACTGTGGTACTAAATGATCATGCATCCTATTTATAAACGCTAAGCTGTCCACGGTGACGACACTGTAAGCTGCCTAACACTGTCGGCGTTAGTCTGTGGCTCAATGTACCAACAGGGGAGAGAGGCTAAAAAAAATAAAAAAAGATGGCGGTAATATCAGATATCTAGAATTTGTAAAAAAAACAAAACTTTAACCTGAGGATAATGTAACAAAAACATTCTGCTACTGACCTCGAGATTAAGAAGAACCAAAAACTCAAAACAACATGTTTTTCTGCACTTTGCACATGTGCTGGATGTCAATGCATTTATTTTTAGGGTGGATTTATTTATTCTAATGTATTCATTGATTCCTTAAACAATACCCACTAAATATAGCAAAACAAGAAAGATTTGTCTTCTTGAAGAGTCAAGACCATAAAAACCTTTAACCCAGGTGAGGCGCAGAAAGCCCATCAATAACACTCAGAACAGATCAGTTCCATAGAAAAGGGGCAAACATGATACTACTGAACTACTTATTCACAAAACTGATCATTTATCAGCACAGACATCCTGGAGCTAGTAAACGGCATTTAAGGAGGAGTTGAGATAAACTTACCCTTCCGTCGAGACCCTCCCCTGTGCTCCATTCTGAGGAGCGGGGCTAAAGAAGGGCGGAAAGGGAGGTGTTCCTAGCAGTGGTCCCTGGTTAACTCCAGTAATAGGGGGTCCAAATATAAAGATGTCACTAGTGAGGTGCAGAAGTCAAGAATGCTGCCTGTGCTGTGTGGATAATGTGAGGATCAGCTATTTCTGTGACAGTGTGTGGGTGCTGGTGTGTGTGAAAAGTGCCCTGTGACGACGACGATGTCAGCGACATCAGCCATGCATCACAAAGCACCCTCACCCTCCCACTGAGAGACCGGCAAGCACACGTGGGCGCGCGCACACACGAACTTCTTTCTCTCAACCTCCCTAAGCTACTGATCACTGTGTGTGCAGGTTTGAACACACACACAAACACACACACACTAAATGGGGAGGAGCAAAGAAAGCAAGTGGAGCATGCACATGCTAGTCTGTAGTAAAAGAGAGACTGCTTTAGGTGAGTGGAGCTGGAGGGAGAAGGATGGATATGGGAATCACTCACACTCTCTCTCACACACACACACACACACAAAAATCGTTTCTTTTTTTAAATAGAAAGCACATTTATGAGCTTGTGGTGCTGACAGGGCAGAGAAACCACATGCCCTCTAAAGTAAAAGCTCTGCAGTGTATCATTTCAAATCTATAAATGTTTACCAATTTAAGCTGCAGGTGCTGCCCGAGTGTGCAGTTTGATTTACAGCGTGACCTCCTGCCTGACCTCTAGGGTGGAGCTGCTGCATCAATCAGTACAGGGAGCACACAACACCACAGCTGGGAACTGGAGGACTGCATTTCACTGTATTTGCATTCAGAAATATGGAATAAAATAAAGCTTATAAATAACAGTAAGAGAGAGAAACCTCAACAACAATGAAGCTTCAGAGTGTCCCAGGACAGTGTTCAAATGAACAGAAGAAAATAAATAGTGGAATATAAAATCAAGTGGCAAGAGCTAAAGATGTTTAAAGAAAAAGTGAAGCCATTTAAATAACAGCTTATATACTTATATTTATAATTAGAAAACATACAATTTACCATGAAAACAGATGGCATTAAAATCTATTTAATTTCTCAAAAGCAAAGACTATCTTTTCACAAAGCAAATTATCTGAAAATGATTGTGAATAAATGAACTACATGCATAACTGTCCACATATAATATCTCTTAGTGAAGAGCAGCATAGCACTGGTGAGTGCTGTCAAAGCACCTCGCTTTAGTGTCATTCACACTCAGTCTAAGCTCAGGTTGAGCTTAGACTGACAGTAGCTGGAAAGAGCCAAAGATGCTACAGCTCCACAAACCGGACCGACAACGGCAGACAAAGCTCCGTCTCAGCTATCACCTTAAAGCTTGGCCAACCTTGCACCCTGCTGCCTTCCTTTGTACTGGCTGCCCATTAATCTCTTTGTCAAAGAGCATGCGAAGTGGGTACTAATCACTTAACCAGATTAGGCTAATCCTGAACTTTTTATAAAACAGAAGTCAAGGCTGCAGAGTTGAGGAAGATATGGCTTTAAAGTCAGCAGACAAAGTGAAGGTCTGTTTGTGCCGTCCAGCCACATTCAGCTGAATCGGTGAGTCGGATAAATGTCGTTTGCCAGACTGGCACGCGTTGGCCGCTGGTCATTTAGGGGATACATGCAGAGCCATCAGGAAATTAGGAACAGTTTGTGAATAACTTAAAAGAATAGAAAAAAAGAAACAAAGACTTCCTCAAGTCACAAGCAGCATCCAGCCATCTTTCACAAGCCCACAAGAAGACAAAACTGAACATCTGCTGCCAGCTTCATTAAACTGACAGATGTGTCAAAGCAGAGCTTAAAGAGAGGCTATCAAATCACACAGAAAGAAGGATTTAGTCGTATCAAGCTCCACTTGGTTTGATGTCAGATGGCTGCTGTTATTTTGTGTGTACATATTTGTGTACGCGTGTGTGTGTCTGTGTGCTATATCTAATGATATTCTAAGTCTCTCAACCCATCAGGAAAACAGCACGCTCCATTATTCAATGCAACGGAGTGACAAGTGTAACCAACAGAAGATTTGTTGGTTACTTTAAAAAAATGTTCTGTTTTGTTTCGTTTTTATTGAATGGTTCATTTTGAATTTGATGCTGATTATTAAAAGACTATAAGGGTGGTGCTTTGTAAACGAGAGTCCAAACTGGGAAGACATTTACCAGCTTCAAGCTAAGACAGACAAAATGATCACTGCTGATAGGAAGTGGGCGGGTCCCAACTGTGAACCCACTACCAATGAGAGCAAAGGATCCTGTTGACTGACAAATGACAGGGTGAGAACAGAGCCAGCCACAGTGCCCAACTATCAGCTACAAAGTGATGTGTGAAAATGATCGGCTTCCTATGAGGGCAGCCCTTAATGCTGGAAACTACGACCTTGTGACTGCATGCTTCTAAAAAGTCAAATTGGAGTCACATTCATTTTTATTCTATTAGCCATGTGTGCAAAACTGTTACATTTTACAATAATTACTCTAGTTTTATGGACAAAAACAGGTGGTGTGAGGTCACAGTGACATTTATCCTTTAAATTCTAATCAGTTCATCCTTGAGTCCCAGTGAACATTTGTGCTACATTTTTTCAGTATTTCAAAATCGACTACTACTGTATTATGGCTGTGCAATTCGTTGAAAATGACTCAAAACCCACATTCAGAACAAACTATGCAATAATGCCCATGTCAATTTTTTTTGTTCTTAAATTCCCCCCAAATATGTACTGACTTATTAACTTAGTCCTTGGTAGTACTTGGATATAGCAGAAAGATCAAATGCCTCAAATACGTCACCTAGTTCTTGCCAACTGTCCTGATGGGAAGTGCAAATGAATCAAGTCCACTCTTCCCCAGATGGTGTCACTATCACACAATTTGAAAGAAACTGCATGCATGTATGGGTGGGTGCACACAAATTCTAAATGCAGTTGACAAGATAAATTCCAGTATTTCATCTAGAATCACAAAACCCTCTAATATATTCCAAAGGCCACTCAAATGCAGTCAGTGTGCTTTAGAAGAGTATTTTGGCTTCTAGGACCCAGATGGTTGTTGTTCTGCCAACATCTGGTTCCTAGAATATAAGAATGTTCATTATAAGGGACAGCGGTAGGTACTTAGACAAGTATTAGAACAAAATGCTGTTAACATAGAAGTATATTTACCTTTATTATGTGCAAATTTGTTCAGTGAGCAGGCATCAATAGCAAATAAGATGATGTTACATCATCATTAGCCCTGGGAAATTGTGTCTATTTACCTACAGAGTTAGGTACCAGTAACTTAATGTCTCATTCATCTGGTTACCAAATGTTTTTGGACTTTGCAGTGTTTTAAAATCTCAATTACTGTCCAGTTTTATGACTTCTATTTTCTACTTCACATAATTCTTGGCTTCTTACCACTCATGCAGCTGGTAAACAGTTGGAAATGAAACAATTTGCCTTTGTGAATCATTGGAGATTTACTGTTGTAATCCATGCTGATATTAACAGAAAGGCAGTCGGTCTGCGGCTGCCTAATGCATTTCATAATGGAAACCATGTCAAATCAATAGTAGTGACCCAAAATTACTCAACAGTTATTGCCAGTAAGCACATGCCATAGTGGGAACTATTTAGCGTTATTGAAGTGTTGATTCTAATCAAACCTTTGCCAAAGAACTTTCATATTCACTGGTCTGCGACTGGAACACAAAAGTCACACCTATAAACTGCAGAATTTAACGTATGCCAAAGCTCAACCTTAAGAGATCAAAAGTAAAGCGTCTCACAAGACTGGTTGAACAAAATTAATCAAGAGAGCTGGCAAATACTGGACCGAACATTATGTAAAGATGACAGAAGGTGATTTGGTTTGATTGGACGTCACTGGAAGAGAAGTGCTACACTTGTAAACATGATACGCTGATAAGCAACTAGAGGAATTGGCCATGTTTGTGAAGGCTGAGAGCTTCTGTAAGTCAAAGCTACTACAGCTGTTAGCAAAATAATAGATAGGAAAAATTAAGCATTTAACTCGTACATGTTTATTGGTCAAGGCCTTATCAAAGATACCACATTGAGAGCTGGTGAGGACGAGATCCTGTAGGGCTGTCTGAAGACTCAATCCGCAGACTGAAAGCTTCAATTTGGCACAAGTGCTTAACATACGTGAAAGAATAAACCACTGCACTGTATGATTTATTCTTTCATATATCTGAAAGAGCTATTTAAAGGTAACATACAGTATTAATAAATGAAGATAATGTGATTAGAAGTGTCCTCTGGTCATAATGTTGGAGTATAATCACCCAAATTGGTATTTTTAAGTCCCCATGTTTGACACTTTCTTTCCTATAAGCACACAACACATACTTAGGTTTCCTTGACCTCCACAAATCTGGTCCAATCTCAGTTTACATTTTTGCAGCTGCTCAAGGCTTTAAGAGAGAGGAACACAATGCTTCACCCCCCCCCCCCTTTCTTTTTAAACATTTTCGTCTCAAAGTAGCAGGTACAAATGTTCATTTTAACTGGCCTTGGCAAACCAAACATAGCATAATGATTTAAACTCATCTTGTTATGTTTTGTCACTTCACTCACACACTAGATTCCTCAAGTAAGAGGAATTCCTTCACTATTATATGCATTTTTTTCTCCAATTCATCACACACCCATTGTAATAATATCACCACAGAGATCCGGGACACCGCAAAGTCCACTCAGACAAAACATTAAAGCGGGATTAAAGCAGAGGATAAATTTTTTTGTATTAAACAGCTGCTTGGTGCTCCAGGAAGTTTGCCACAACAGCCTTTAAGTACTTTCATGAGTTGCATTACATAACCATACATTGCTACAATTCTTAAATTTTTCCTTTACTTTTACAATTCTTTCCATGATCCACATATAGGCTTTAAGTACAGACACTGCATAACAATTATGGGTCCCATCAGAACTAAGTAATGGGGTCAAGACGAACATACTGCTGAGAGTTGAGCAACACTGTACATACTTGGCAGTATATTAAAGTACAGTTTCCAAACTGAGATCAGAACTGGGTGTGTTCATGGCTCTTAAAGAACCAGGGTACTCTCGAGAAGGTGGTAGGGAACTACCTCCTATCTCCTTTTCCTTAATCTTGATAGAAAATCCCAGGAGGTGAAAGACAGAGCAAAAGGAATTGCAGTGCGCTGCAAATCCAACCACAATTAGGTCAGATAGGACGTTTTCTGTCAGGACCAGCAAATTCAGTTCCACTACTGCCTCCCTAAATTGTGGGGTTCAGTCCTGGGTCCATTATTTTCTTTTTACATGCTCAACTTTAACTGGACTCATTCAATCTTTTAAGGTAATTTCTTACCATTTATACGCTGATGACATTCAGCTGTATATGTCTTTTAAGGCCCAACAGCTGGACAGGTTGTCCACCCTAGTTCAGTGTCTAACTCGGATCAATAAGTGGCTCTCCAGTAATTATCTTGTTTTAAACGCTAATAAGACTGAGACAATGATTATAGATCCTCCTGATCTATATTCAAAAATCAGTCAGGCTCTCTTCTGTCCAACATCTGTAATCTTGGTGTAATATTTGATTCCTGCTTCTTTCATTTTAGGAAAATTTCTATGGTCCCAAGGCTTATATAGAAAAAATTATCCATGTATTTGTGTCTTTGCGTTTAGATTATTGTAATGCCCTGTTTATTTTTTTACATTATTAGTTAATAGCTTTAAAAGTGTCTTTGTTTTGCTCTGCATTTATCATGTACAGCGCTTTGTCTACTGCCTGTGAAAAGTGCTAAATAAATAAAATTTACTTACTGAGCACTCAAAGCACTTATACAACATTCACACCACATTCATACAAGCACTTCTATATGAAACTAAGCTAAGTGCTTATCTAACATTCACACATTCACACTCCAACACTTGCTTCGGACAGCAACTTGGGGTTCAGTATCCTGACCAAGGATACTTTGGCATGTAGCCCAGAGCAGCCAGGAATCTAACCACCAACCTTCTGATTGGTAGGTGACCTGCTCTACCAACTGAGCTACAGCCAAGCGATCTGTGCGTTAACAAGTGTCACTAGGCGTCTAAAAACCTTAAACTGTTGTCCAAATGTACAATCAACAGGCAGCAACTTTGAAAGTGTCAAAAAGTAAACAGCTGAGCTTGGAGAACATCACTGGCCGAAGACGAGGTGATTATAACACAGCTACCCATAGCCAATAAAACCATATAAATCTTACTTTCTTTGTACACTTCCTGCTGAGGAGTCTAATTCCTTATTTAGGACTTCGATTACCAAAATAAAATTCCCTCCATCCATCAATCATCTCAGCTTACCCAAAATAAAATATCATTTATGATTACCCTAAAGGCAAACTGTTTATACAGACCAAAAAACACTCATAATCTTGATTTAGAAAACTATATCTCTGCATTCTTCATGCAAGGCAAAAACCTGACAAGAAGCAGCTTTTATTATAAGACTGTAAAGCTCATAGTTCAGCTGTGCGTTTAAAATGTATTATTAGGTTCAGGCATGAAATGGAAAACACAAACATTTACATAATTTACTAAATGTAAAATAGATTTAAAAAATGTATAAATTTGATTTTGAAGTTAACTGCTTCTTGACTATTCCTTTAAGACTAAACAAAACGTAAAATAAAATATCGGCCACCACTGCGCCACAACTATTGCAGTCATTACAGGGTGCTCATGCTGTGGAGGCTGGCAATATAGTTAGTATGCAAATATGGCAAATTAAACAGTTAACAACATAATTAGAGCCAAAAATACAGACTGCCACAAACAGCTTTAAAGAGAACCAGACCTGCTTGGCTAATTCACAGGAAACACATGTCTGGGAGAGACGGGCAAGCAGGCAGAGGCAGAAAAACCTCAGGCACTTCATATAATCACCTGCTTAGTTTCAGCTTAAACAGCACTGAAGCTAGGCTGGATATTACGATAGCAGCTTTGCATTTAGCTTTGTGTTTTTTTAGTGGGTCACCAATACCAACCCCTCACATTTTTTACTACTGAAGCCATCATCTCCACATCATACCTGCTGTTATTTAATCACAAGGTGTGGCTCTGTCCTGACGCTGATAACCAACGTAACATAAGGAAAACTGAGCTCTGCAATGCACTACAATCCCACACCAGTCACCTCCCACAGAATACTTGACTCTTACATACACTCACTCAAATCCCACTCCACCCACTCCCACAGAGGCTCTGCTCATTCCCCTCTGGAACGCCGTGTTCTGTCCAAAATCTGTAGCCCCATTCAGCAGGGAAGGTAAGACACATGTACACGTGTATAATTTATAATGCAAACAAATTTATGACTACTTCATCCTACAATCAACTTCATCTGCTTGAATCAGATGATAGAGTGTTTTGGCCATCGCACGATTACAGCTGTCGGCTATAAAAGCCAGTGTTGCCACACCTGAAAAGCAGCCAAGAAAATGCAAATGCATCCCTCTATCTATTCTCTTCCACTTGTCCTTTTCGGGGTTGCAGGGGGTGGGGCCTGTCACAGCTGTCATAGGGTGAGAGGCAGGGTACCCCCCGCTGACTTACAAAGAAGTTCAGCTTATAACCTTACAGCTATTGTGAAGGGGAAAACTGTTGGTTATACCAGACAGCAAAAATGCTTTAATACTATTAAAAAGGGATCTAGGGAGATGCTAACTCGCGTTTGGAGGCAGCTTCCACTGGTCACAAGAGGAAACGAAGTTTAGCACCTCTACAGTGGTTCCATTACTCGGCCCCGGAGGTCGATGCTTGGGTCAAACACAGACTTACTTAAATCCATCCACACACGGTGACGCATGCTGTGCAAAAACAATGAAAACGAAGAGACTGCCATTGTGTTTCAACACAGATGACACAATAGGTCATATTAGCATTGCAACACAATGTCATGCTATATCATTCCTTTTTCAAATATCTATTTCAAATAACACGCTTGCTCCAACATTAATGCCAGCACTGCTAAGGATTGTTTTGTTTATCTTGTGACTTCTAAGGAAAGTGCAGACAGAAGATTTCAGGAGCTCCTAACTAAGGCCTGAGGAGCTGAGCTGGTTTGGCTACATTTGCATTAGTTTACATCGGAGAACTGAAACGGACACGTTTGACTCTGACAGACGGCAAAACGTCCTTTTGTGAATTCTTTGCTTTACGTTTTCACTGATAACACACAGGCACAGCATCGAGAACATGTGTCAGAACCAGGCAGAGTGAGCTAAACACAGCAGGGGGAATAAGCCATGGGAATATCAAGAAGTAGAGAGGGAGAGGAGAACAAAGAGAGAATTCAGAGTGAATGAGAAAACTTGAGCCCAGGAGGACATTACAGCGTGGGGGTGGGGGTGGGGTCCCACCTCCCCCCAACTAAGTCAACAGGGGATGAGCCAGCAGCATAATCAATAACAGTGACTGCGATTTAACCCTGTCCTCCTTACATATGCTCATGAGCCCACATCAGCTATGATATCAAGCGCAAAACACGCAAAAGGAAACGCATTCAATGTCCTTTCCCTTCAAGTCTGCAGTCTCCTGCTGTTATTTGACCATACTGCAGAATACTGCATCAACAAATCAGGCAGCTAAGAATAAAGTGTGTGTAAAGTTTGACTCACGGGATGGTTCAGCCTATTTTAAAGGAGCTGTGGATTTGAGCGGGCTGGACTTTAAAACACTGCAAACAAAAGAACATGTGTGGCCCTGACGCTTCTGATGGCAAACCTATAATTTTGTGGCTTTAGATCAAGTGTGAGATCTCTCTGACATGTCATCCCCTGCTCACCAGCCGATGCTGTAACTACAGCCGATGTCAGTAACGAATGGTTTGCACACACATAGACCAGCACCGGGAAAACCACAGCGGTACAATATCCCGTATAAGCATTATAATAAATGCCATTCTCTCTCCCACAGTCTGTAAAATCTCACCCAGCATGCAGCTGTAATTGTAGCTCCACAGCAGAAATTAAACACTGGGAACACATTTGCTCAACAGCATGTGAAGCGCTGTAAAAGCAGCAACTTAACTAACAACCAGAGTGTGGAAACAAAAACACGAAGTCTCAGAGAGGAGTTAGTTAAACATGCACTTCGTGACCTCTCCGTATTATTCTGAGCGGCTGATCCGGATGCATGCCCTCAGACAGGTTGCGGAACCCGGGAGGAAACGGGAACGTTTTGTTCCGACAACATCGTCCTGTATGTTCCGCACGTTCCCGGTTTGCTCATTCGCTGACTTTTATAGAACGTATAATACAGAGTGCTATTTAAGTTCATGACTGTGCCACGAGGAAACGCGTGTCGCGCCTGAGAGTCGAGGCGTTGTGTATCCTGTTGTTTCCAACACCGGCGGGTTCACAGTGAGGTCTTCAACGGGAACCGAGAGAGATGTGAGCAGATGCTAAAGTCAGAATGTGTGTGTCACTCGTGCATTTGTTAACAGTACTGGCATAGATAGTGTTAGACGGAAAAACATTAACTTGAACTACATTGAATAGCAATTAGCTGGTTGCGTTTGGAATAATTTTAGGCAGAGTACTGGGGAGTGAGATAAAAGAAAAAAAGGGAGGGACTCTGGCAGAAAGAGAAACCCTGCAAAGGAACCACACTGATGTCAAACTCGAGCAGCGTGGCGGTAGCGTGTGAGGGATGCCCGCGTCTCATGAACGAGCCTCCCCTTAAAACCCCAATCATCCCTTCACATTACCCACACACACACACACACACACACACACAGCCAGAGACAGGTTTTCTGGCTATAAAGTCAAATTATCAGCTTACATTGGACACTGTGAGCCAAGTCTGGAACTTTCCACGGCTGCTCCTCTGTGTACCGCCTCAGCACGAAGGTAAAGATGTGTTGCGACGTCTGAATCTTGCCTGTTAATTTGATCTCATTTGCACGAGTCGCCCACCTGGTGCGGACGAATCAAACGTGCGGTCTCACCTGTGGCGGCGTCCTCCTCCTCCTCCTCCTCTTTCAGCACGCTGTCATCTGCATCTTTTTCCTCGTTTCCTTCTCCTGCCTTCCTGCTGCCGTCCTTCACCGGGACCACGGTGAAGTTGGTGGGCATTTTTACACCCCGCGCTTCCTCTCAACGTCTCCCGTTTGCACGCTCTTATCTCTTTCCCCCCCCCCCTTCACCTCCCCCTCTGCTCTGCTGAATCGCTTTCTCTGTCTAACAAATGTCACTCTGCTCGGCTGCTTTTTGTTGCTCACACCAACTTCCCCGGTGTACTTTCCCCTCCTGGGCAGACGCTGAGTCTTACTTCGGAGTTTTTGTTCCTGTCGGTAGGATCCTGCTGTCCACCCAAGTGACCCCGACCCCCACCACGTCAACTACCCAAATAAGGAAGAACAGTCCTGCCCCGCCCAATGGGGGGCAGTGCACACGAACACACACACACACACACAGTCGTAGGAAACATACCATGCATTAGTGCTCATCTGTGAATGAGAGCATGCATCTCAGCTCTTTCTCTCCTTGAAGGCAGATCCTCCGCCCAGGAACGCAGCTTTTCTCACACACAGGCACAACAACAAGCAGCGATGTGCACCTTTGTTCAAAGAGGAAGTGCAGAGCTTCCCCATTCAGGAACTTCTACCAGCACACAAATACACACATATACTTTTCCTCATTTTCCATGCAGTTATTTGACCCCATGCGCGTAGCCAGAAGTGAGCAATGCTGATTTGTGGATGTATGCAGGCTGGCTAAATATATCGCGCTATAAAGAGTTAACACACTCCTACAAATGGAAACAAACTGAGAAGTGCTGAGCTGGAACTGAAAAACTATTTTCAGGGAGGAAAAAAAGAAATTGGAGAATTTCCAGTCTTCGCGCAGTTAATGCTGACCAGTCCAACTTTTGCTAATTACTGCAAAAAACCTTTGATCACCACATCAGACTTCTTCTTGGTTCACCTTACAGGGCTTCCACAGGAAAAGAACCACATGGTCAGCGCCTCTAGATCTGAACCGCATCGAGCTGGTTTGGGATCGAGTGGACAGAAGAGTGACCGGGAAAAAAAAAGCAGAACATCTGCGGACACTTTTGCAGCATTATGCAGATACTGCATTTAAATCCCAAAGCAAATCCAAGGTTCTTTTTTCCTTAATCGTTACCCAACTCGAGTCAGAGACCAACAAGAGCTGACATGAGAGGCAGGAAAGAAGCAGAACATCTGGGGAAAAAACCCAGTCGGACCTGTTCGACCAGCAGGTGTGAAGCCAGAGTTTTCTTGCTGTCAAGCAGCAGTGCTGATAAAAAAACTACCTGCCACCCTATTTCAAATCCCACTGTTTCTTTAAATCCTAATATTTTTGTGCTATTTATTTAGTAAAGATTATCTGACTGTACAGTGAGCAGAATACAGAAACACTGAAATGTAAATGGGATCTAAAATTTTCACCCGGTAATGTGAGACTAAAATATAAACTACTGCACTACTGTTTCTGAAAGATACACTGAGAAGTTGGAGAACACGATATGAGGCGATGCAAATCTTATACGGCTACTGATGTGCAAAACCCATCTGACATTACCACTAATTCAAAAACAATGACTCATTTCCTCAGGATATAGACTGCCCTGAAAGTGACACTAGCGGGGCTCAGACGGAGTTACCAACACCCTGATGTGATCAGAGGTGTGATGGAAACACTGCCTTGATGAGAAGTGACAGAAATGAGTGCAGATGGCCGGTTGTTTCACAATGCTGTGGCTCCGGAGCCGAGTGTGACTATGAAGCACATGGAGACGCGCCCAGAACAAGCTCCCCGCCTCCTTCAGTAACTTCCCCAACATGACTATGCCTGAGATCAGGAGGGTCAAGGGAAGGGTGTGGTCTGCAGGCACAGGAAGGCACGCTGAACCAGCTGAATGACAGAGCACCTTGTAGCAGAGTCGCCACTAAAGCAGCCCCCCCATTTCTACTACCCCAGCCAAAGTTTCCCTGCACCACGAAGGTTTAAGTAACTGATTCCTGGATGCTCAGCAAGTATTATGGTGCTTCTGAGGTAACAAAGACAGATCTTACTGCTCAGTGGATGAGTGATGTAACTGGCATC
>VOQJ01003485.1:62984-76921 GCA_015052665.1 Apistogramma diplotaenia
TACACCAATAAATTAGGGAGGCTGAAAAGTAGGTTAAAATGCTTTGACGTAAGCAGGTCTCAGGCTGTGTCATGGCTGACGTGACGTGTTATCAAGAGGCTTAAACAAAAGCAGGTTTCTCCAGAACTCACTGGACTTACACTTGCATATCCACATGCATATCCACCACTGTTACCTCAGTGGAATGTGGTGACGGCCTGGTTTATTGCAAGAAGAGGTGTTAATGTGGATGTGCAAGTTCCTGAGAGGCAGACGGGTGGCTCAGCAGTTACAAACATGTGTGACAAGTAAATGCCCCCAACCTCAGGTAGAGCACTGAGCTTCCCTGCTCTTCCAGTCTGAAAAAACCCCAAAATCCAAACATATGTGAGAGGACAAGTATATGCAAAACCAAGAAAGTGCTGTATGAATGTAGTCCATTTACAATTTACTATTGTACTGAAAAGCATGGGTTAATGCATAGTCTGCACACACATTCCTGCTAACTTCACAGGCAGTGGGGATTCTTTGTGCCCAGAGAACAGCAGCACTTACCAAGCTCAACTCTCTGCCGGCTCACATTTCTAATCCCAAAATAGATGTATTGATTGAACCTACAGCGGAAGACGAGAGGACAATGGATCTGCAACACACACAAGCCCGAACGGGGCCAGTGAACCAAGGACAAACTTCAACGCAGATCCTTCCATCTGCTGCACTGCCCTGAAACTCCCTGGTTCTTATCTTCTTCACGGTTATCGCGTCCAACAGTTCACTGTATTGCTCCTTTTCTCTGTCAAGTTCTAAGCTGCTACTTTATCTTATTTTAGCTTATGTAAGCTGAAAAATAAATATTATTTGAAGACAAATAATAATAAAGCAACAAAGAATAAATCTAAAATATTGTTTGCTTTGCTATAAAGTAGTTAATCTCAGTAAACACGGGACTAAAAGGGTTATAATTCTATCCATTTTTACTATAATCAAATCCAAAGGGTCTTTTTAAATGAATAAATATTTAATTCACAGAAAAATATAACACTAACAAACCTCACTTCAAATGTTTGTAACATCACCCATCTACCCAACCAGTAACTGACACTGCCCTCTAGTGGCGAGAGGAGAAAGATCAACTTTTCCAGCTCAATTCTTACACCGCAGTGTAAACCTGGAAACAGCAATAAAAAGGAGTGGACAGTAGGCTCACACTGCGGCTATTTATCACATGATGTGAGTTTAGACCACAGGCTTTGTCACATGTCATCTTCCCTTCTGTTACTTCCTCCTTTCAATCATCCACTTACAGAAGCCAGAAGTTACAGACAGAACCTGCTGATATATGCCTTTATACAGTATACCCTTATGAAACTGAAGTTACATTTCTGCTAACACAACATCCCATCAAAAAGGCAGGGACCCGACTGGAATATTGTTTTTTCTGCAGTATTTTAGTTCCTTCTGGTTTCTAACACTTTCCTTTTGCTTCGTTTCCCCACATGATTACTGGTGAAAGTGCTGCCCCCAACTGGACACATGTGGAAGTACACAGAATAAACCCCACCAGGCAAAAACAAGATGGAAACATAATGTGTTCAATCATTCCCATGCATCTAAAATCAGCCAAAACCCCCAGAAGCACCCTGAGCTGTCAGCAATGTAATGAGGTGGACACTGGTACATAAAGAATAAAGCCCACCCTGCATTATTCAGAGAAATACGCAGTCATGGACATGGATTTGTTTTAAATTTTTGGTGACCTTGAAAATGAAATCACATGTTCTTGGGCTGCTAAGAAATATTCCCACAGAGTTTCATGAATTTGGTTCAAAACCATAAGAGACATGAACCACATTCACATATCTGTGCTCTCACAATGATAAAGAATCCTCATCACTGTAAATGCACAAGCAAAAAAGAGGCATCAAAATTTGATTCCAGTTGTGAAGTATAAGGGAGGGAGCGTCATGGTTTGGAGCTCAGGGCCAGAACGCCTTGCTGAAGTCGAGGGAACAATGACTTCAGCACTGCAGGCCAATGAGAACAACTTCAGGCGACTGTGGGGGTCCTGATCTTAACCCACACTAGCATTCACTCGCTTGGCTCTCACCAACTCTGGACAAAGACTGCAGCAAAGATGGTGTGTCATGACCTGAAAATGAGTGCTCAATCAAGACATCCATCCCACTGAGGTGCAGTCTAATCGAATATAAACAAAAAGGACAAAAACGTATCGTTGAAAAAGAACTTAGTTACTCAAAGGATGCTTTTATTTTATTGTAGGTTTGGTTTTATTCAAACTGTGAAGGACTTGGTAACTATGTGTTTTTTTTCTAATTTCACTTAATTATATATTTTTTTTTTTGCACAATAGTTGAAAAGTGTAATTTTGACTTTGATAACCAAACCCCTTAAACTCCATAAGAACAGGAAACATGACAAAAAAAATCCCGTCTTAAGGAAATGAGTAAGATCAGGAAAAACAGAAGCTGACTCAAGTGTTTGGGCCTCTCGGTTCCTCTTCGGGCAGACGGCTCAGTACATGAGGCAGCTGGACTGACTGAAGCCTGCCCTGCATCGGTCTCACTGCCGCTGTTTTACTGGACTGGTCATTTAGGCTGCCTGACTGGGGTGCAGTTAAGGAGGTTATAGCCGGACTCTTAATCCAGAGGCAGGCGGAACGTGATACTCACGCGATGTCTCTCTACACATTTCTGACATCTGATATCCACTGACGCCATCACTAAGTAACTGTACTGACTGTAGGCAGCTATATTTGCTCCTTACGTGCACCTGAGGTGGGCTCAATAACACAAACGCAACAGAACCAGCACTTTGTGCGGAAGCAAAGCTTGATGTGTCTCACTGCTGCATGCAGTAAAAACACACATTTAAAGCTGGATGAGTTTACTGGGAATGATAACATTAACGTGTTTGCGTGTCCTCACCTTGTGTGGACTCACTGCCTCCTGATTTAATTTGAAATGTCTATTTTGCTCTCTGTGAGTTTATGTTGCTCTACAACAATATTTACTGTGATGGCAAAAAGGCCAAAATGACTCACAGTAAATGACTTTTAAACACAGCCAAGAGGTGGAAAACCCCATGACTACCAAGCACAAATGCAGAGAACCTCCCGGGAAAACCAACCCCCCCAAAAACATGATGTGGTTTTTCCCATAACATCTGTTCAGTAGCAGCGGTTTACTGGTGGAAGCATTACTAAGCTGCCCACTTTGATTGTGTGCCTGAAATAAAACCAGCTGCAGTGAGATGAGCAGAGCTTTGGAGGTGACAGGAAAGGATTTCAGTTTCACGTAAAGCGATGAGACGCTGCTTTTAGTCCGCTGTGTTAACAGATACTGTGCTCGCTTAGTGAGTTTGGCATCAATCACAAAATCAGCCCTCTACCATCCCAAGCTTGTGCTGTGTCAGTGCTGGTCCCGAGATGTGGGGGGGGGGGGGCTGCATGAGGAAAGATCAAACCTGTGCCGGATTAAATATGACGATCATGGATCAGAATTCCAAACTATGCTGTTGGGACGCAGGATACCAGGATACGTATCCCAGTGCTTAGGCCTCAGGAGCTCACTGCACTCCTGAACAACAGGTGTTGCCCTCAGACCAAACCTCCACACTGGCACTGCGACAGGAGCAGGAGAAGTCAGAACCAGAAGCAAAGAAAGTCCTTCCACGACGCCTCATCTTTTCAAACCACTGCAACATCTCCCCTGTGCTGATGTGGCAGTAAAAACCATCGCGATCGCACACTCGTGTCTCAGACCTGGCCGCAGTGGCAGAATGTCTCTCGTTACCAAACACCGCCTCCGGCACCGATGCGTAACAGAGGGCTGCTAAAACTATTCGAGCCTCAGGCGAAGATAGAGAAGACATGTCCAGATATAACACCTCCGACTGGCCTCCAGACAACCATTCACACGCACATTCACACCTACAGCCAATTTAGAATCACCCATTAACATGCATGTCTTTGGATTAAGGTGCAGGTATCACTGTACCAGCACTGACTGCTAAAACAGAGAGAAGGAAGACAGCTGTGCTGTGAGCCTGAGGAAGTGGTTTCAAACCGTCCTGGTATGGTATGAATGGGAAGAGCTGTGGGGAAGGGACGGCTTCCGGAGGTGATGTCAGACAGCACAACAGCAACGCAGCTGGAAAATTTGAAGTAATGTTGTAAGTGTGCGTGCCCTGAAAACCAGGTGTGACAGCCGAGAGAAGGAAGAATTGTGGTTGGATGAGGAAAGGTAAATGGAGAAGACTTTGGTGGGTATGTCGATGAGTGGAACAAATGTGATTAGGAAGCAGGGAAGGTATGATGCCAAGGAGAGTTATGTGGAAATTATTTTCATCCCTTTTCCAAAAGGGACCAAAATACCTGTCAGGGATACATATTTCAAGAAGAGGGAGGGACATGAGTGGGCTTAATATTATTAGTACATATAAGATAAAGAGGGTTAGGGTTAAGACCCACTGTGCTTTGTAGTTTGGGACAGACTTGCAGCTGAAGCCGACATCAACAGCCTCCCACTGACCTTTCACCCCACAAGTACGATTGCTATTGCTCTGATGGTAATAATACGTGGATAATAACCTGACAACAAGTGCCCAATTCAAAATAAAATTACCTCATGAAAGAGCCATTTGAGGATTGAGCTAAACTATGACCAGTGTTCTCTGAAAACCTCTCTGTCTCTGGAGAGAAACACACACACACCCCTGGGTGAGGGTGGCATGTAAACAGGGAGTGAGTGGAACAAACACATGAGACTGAATGAGCAGGGGGAGGCAGCGGACTGTGAGGCCACACAATAGCAGGAGCAGATATAGTGGATGCCAGGGCCCAGATGGTGCGGACTGCTAGGCTCCAAATAAAGACGAGGGCGGCACATGACACCCAAGGTGCATGCCTTTTTCAACACACACACACACACACACACACACACACACACACACACACACACACACACTTGAACAAGTAACCAGTGATAAGAGCATTTTTAGATCCCCTGAAGTGTTTTAACTGGAGGGCAGGTCAGTGTGATAAACAGGCACCATCCTTCACACAACAACATCTTCTTTTCTATCATTTAGATTTCTTCATTTCCTCATTGCTTTACTCAACATTTGTTTTGCAACTCTGAGAAGCAGAAAACACTGCTTCAATTCTGCTAAACTTTCAAATGCATTAAAACTGTGTTTGACAAGTGAACCAGTTTTCTAAAGGTCCAATGAAGCCGCCCTTACTAACAAACGAAAAGTCACAGTCACAAGATCAATACAAATTATAATCTCTTCAGTCTGCCTCAAGAAGAGCCTTCTTCCTTGTTCTCTTGGACAACTTGCTCCACTCTTTCCTCAGCCTGCTGTTGCAGGGACAGAGGCTCTTTACATGAAAGAGAAACCTTCACACTGAGCACGCTCATCTGCACACGTTTCTCTGTGCTACTACAAATATTAAAGGCCGGTGCCTCTGTAGTGGAAAACAGTCAACCCTTCATTATGTTAACATAATCTAAACCTATTATCTGCTACACTTATCTATTTCATCATATGGGGATTCAATTAAGCAGAGACACCTTTGATCTGTAAATAGATTACAAAAGAACTGATTTCCTCTGTGATCAGTCAAGTATTGATTGCAACCCAGGACCTGTCATAGATGAAATAAATGAGGAAAGGGAAATCGAACTGGAGTCAGAATCTAATGAGATACTCCGGTGATGAATAACTCCTGGAGTAGTGTTCATTATCCTCTTCTCCACCACAAATCTGCTTTGGGTGTCATACCCAGAACTTAAACTTCAAATTAAACAAAACTTAAGTATAAGACGGTTTAATTACTATTCCCATCATAATTTCCACCCGGTGATGTGTCATTTACAGCACCAGATTTACTGGAAGGACGTGTAACTCAAATATTTAGGATGTCTAACTTTACTTTTAACAGCCATCTGACAGCCACATTCCCTCACCTCCCAGCTGCATGTGTCCACAGAGGAGACACAGTCTTCTTTGGAGTCATGTTACAAATTTTTGGGAGATTAAAATTTTTGCAGATGGAAAGCTTACACACAGTCTGCCATCGTCACCGTCTGGCTGAGAGAATGCACAGCGAAGGCCACAACAAACCCCAAGCACTGTGCACTCACATGTAGGGCTGCAACTATTGATTATTTTAGTAATCGAGTTTTCTATTGATTATTCCATCGATTACTCGAGTAATCGGATAAGAAATACCTTTTTCGTATTGGCAGGTCATTTGCATGTTTTAACTTCCGTACTGCAGTTTTTTACTGTGTGAAACAAACAGGGTGGAGCAGCTACAAAGTTCTCTTTTCTTCACTTGATGATCAGGTAGTTGATGAAGGACCTCCAGCTGTTTCCCAGTAAAGGTTTAATGGTGGTTACAAACTTTTCCTTTCGCTCCACCTGAGCTCATCGTCTCGATAACGGTTCCGCCTCTTTCTGTTTGCACAGACAGACTGCACGTAAAACTGCAGCCCGCCTCTGTTAGCAGTGTTTTTAATGAAAAACTGGGGGCTGCATGAGCGCAATGTTGTAATGCTTTATGCAAGCATTCTCCTAAATATGTTTCTACTGCAGGTCTATTTTTAATTACTAATCAGGGGAAGGGGTCCTTCCAGGATGGAACAATCGCTAGTGCTAATGGTGGCGACTGCTAGCAAACTGTGGTTAAAGTGATCCGTTCTGGGAGAGCGTACAGCTAAAGAGAAACAAAGAAACGGCTGAAATTCACAGCACAGCGAGCACAACACACAAACACGGCAGAGAGCGCTGGTGGCGTGGAAAAATGTGCCAGCGATGACCTACTCAATGTTAAAGGGAATCCATTGCAGTGACTGACAACTTTTTAGAATCTGAGGTTTGTTTCTAACTCCCGAAACACACCCCAGTCCTGCAGGTGGCGGTAATGAAGCTCTAAGCTGGTTTGCCAACTGCCATTAAACCCACAAGAAGAAGAAGACGACGGCGACAGAGAACTTGAATGCTGCTAATGCGGGGAAATGCTCCACTTAAAGACACCTGAGTGCTGCAGAGTTTAAACAAAGCATCAAAGTAACAAATTTGCTTTGAGGGTTTTTTATAATCAAATTATTCGAGTTACACAAGGAAGCACTGCAGCCCTACCCACACGGTAGCTCTCATGCACAAACGCATCTTCTTCTACTTAGAAGCACAATCTGATTTAGAATGAAATTCCATCTATGCATTAAAGCAAAATGGACAAGTCCCAACCTGTCATTGTATTATAGAAGAGGAAATTATGCTGATCACAGTTTCATGGCTCTGCAGCTCAGTGCTGGCTTTCAGTTAGAAATACCTTCCACTCTAGGACGGTGAAGGTTTATTCTGATCAAAAAAACGACTTTGTTGATTTTAAACAACATTTCTATGCTCAAATCAAGCTACAAATGACATGCCAGTGTTTCTACCCACACTGATTATGACTTACCGTATTTTCCGGACAGTTACTCCTTCGCCCCCAAGTCTGTATGGGGGAGATGTGCTGTATGAAACCTTTTATGTTCAATAAATATGCCTGAAGGCTAAAGAGAAGCGGAGTCACATCTCCTTATCCTCCGCACGCAAGAGAAAAGAGAAGGCTGCGCGACCCAGCTCAACACATTATTATATAATTTCACGTGTTCGTTATTTTCACACTGACGACAGAAACCATCGTGTCGGGATTCAGAGAGGCCGGAATAATTAGAACTGCTACGACCAGTCTAACGTAAGCGACGCAGCGAGGAAGCGGTGCTTCGTCTGCCTCCAGAGGATGAAGAACTCAGTGCGTGAGATTGATAGTTTGGTTCTTTATGCTATAGATAACTGAATAACTGTTATGTGAAAATACCAGGCATTTTAAATTGCCTTTCAAGATGAAATGTCTGTTCTTGGTCTCAGATTTTATCAAATAAATTTCCCCAAAAAGTGCGTCTTATAGTCCGGTGAGTCTAATATATGTTTTTTTATTAATTATTATGCATTTTTTGGGTGCTGCGACCTATGCTGGGAGCGACGTATAATCCGAAAAATACGGTACATTTGTGTGACTTCTTTCCTTAGTCCTGAAATTCATAATCACAAACCACGCAAAAAGAAAATATGAAGCAAACAGTAAGTATTGATCTTCCTCTGCAGCTTGCAGTGAGCCAGAAATATTGGCAGATATTGTCATATTGCAGACACACAGGTGTCTTCACACATGCTGTCTGATGGGCCATTCAGAGCTGAGTCGACATTAATGCAAAGTCAATTAGTGACAAGAATAACACAAATAAATACAAAAAGCAGAGAAATTATGACTATAATGTGATTAACCACATTTTTTTGGAACGCATAGTTCAATTTCAGTAACCACACCCAGGCCCGATTACTGCCACACGTGTTGAAACAAGAAATCTCAAACAGAACCTGTCTGACAAACTGAAGTAGGCTAAAGGGTCTCAAAGCAGCACATTGTGCCACAATCTAAGGAAAGAGCTGAGAAACAAAGTAACTGACATCGATCAGTCTGGAAAGGCTTACAAAGCCATTTCTAAGGCTTTAAGACTCCAGCAAACCACGGTGAGAGCCACACTTCACACACGGAGAAAACCTGGAACAGTGGTGAACCTTCGCTGGAGAGGCCGGCCTACAAAATTGCTCCAAGAGCACATCGACGACTCATCCAGGAGGCCACAAAAGAACCCAGAACAACATCTAAAGAACTGCAGGCCACACTCACCTCGGGTAAGGTCAGAGTTCATGATTCTGCAATAAGAGCGAGACTGGGCAAAAATGATGATGATAGATAGGTAGATACTTTATTAATCCCAGAGGGAAATTCAAGTGATGATGGTGATGATGATCCCCAAGACTTTTGGGAAAATATTCTGTGGACTGAACGAGACTAAAGTCGAACTTTATGGAAGGTCTGAGACCCGTTACATCGGACATAAACCTGACACAGCACTTCACAAAAAGAACATCACACCAACAGTCAAACATGGTGGCGTAGAGTGACGGTCTGGGCTGGTTTCTTGCTTCAGGGCCCGGGCGACTTGCCGTAATTGACAGAACTAGGAATTCTGCTCTCCACCAGAAAGTCCTGAAGGAGAATGTTGGGCCATTGGTTTGTATCCTGAAGTTCAGGTACACTTGGGTTATGCAGCAGATCAATGATCTGAAACACACCAGCAGGACCACCTCTGACACAAAGACACAAATCCCTTTGGGGTTGGGTCAGGAAGGGCATGTGCCAAATCAAACATGCAGACCTACCTGCTGTTGTGACACCTTGTGAATAAGGGAGAAGCCAAGAGTAGCCTTAAAGGTGTGTGCACAGGAAACTCATTCACAGTTATTAGTTGTACTTCTGTCCAGCAGCAGAGCACTTTCAGTTGTGCCTGTAACTTCCTACAGTTTTGGGGGTCAACTGTAACGTTTGATAACTTCTTATATGCTCAGTCAGAGTTCTTAGAAAGAACATTAGAATTGGAAAAAATTGGTATTGGTGGAACAAACACACACACACACAAACACTTGGAATATGCTGACCTTGTCACTTCCTGGAGGAACGGCAACTTAAGTACATACGCTGTCTGCAGTACCTACTGTACTAATATCATTATCAACACCAGTGTTTGAAATAATTAAGGCGATAGCTGGTGGCCGTACTATTCATTTTGGTTCATTTCGTTTCTGTGGTTGTTGTATTTTTTGTTCCTGTGATGTATTTTGTCTGCAGCTTTTCACCACAGTAGTTTGGAACATGCAGTCAAATGCTACCAAAGTTACCATGTTTCTCATGTTCAATATTCATCTGACCTCAATTTAACTGTGTACCGACTGCTATTAGCTTAACATTTGCTTTCAGCAATTACACTCAGCTTATGATACATGACCAGCAAATTGTCTCCATACTTTATTCACAACAGCTTAAAGTGCTGGTCATATATTAATGATTTCCAACTTTCCAAGCTATTTCAACTGTTTAGCTAATTATTTTAATTGCTCATATATTACTTAATAGTTTTAATACTATTAACTAACAATTTTACCCATTTGTAATACTTTTTAAGTGAGATACATCAGTCATTTTGGTCTTTATTTCACATAGAGTCGCCACAGCAGGTCGATCCGCATGTTTGATTTGGCAGTTTTATGCCGGAGTCCTACCAATCACAAATCAATACACGCTCAACAGATTGTATGCACACACAAACCCATCAGCACACTGTAACTTAGCATGCTTGCTTGGCCAAAGTGCCATGCCATTATTCGAGCCCCTGCTAAGCACCAACCTGTTGCTATAGATGCACCTGGTTTGCAAGCAGGAGGAACAGAGCTTCAGAATAAACACTGCAGCCAAATTGTGGTTCAGCTTAGAGATTCTTTATTACAAACCAGAATGTTTGTATTACATGTGAAATTAAAAGTATGTTTGTAACTGTGAGGTCAGACTGAAGGCTACCACAGGAGCACTTTGCTTCATATTCTGTGGAGAGTACAAACCTAAACATGTTGTTACTCTGCTTTTATTTTCAGAAAAATAAAAGGCGCCAAGAAATTGTTATATTATTTTAAAATTCTGCCTGGATAAAAGAAATGTACACGGACCAAAGCAAACGGAGGCTGCTTAGGTGAGCAAAGATGTCATTTTAATTTTCGAGCTTGTCCAGGATCAGTCTGAAGAACAACAGTGGGACCATGATCCCAGACAGCCTGTCAATCCCAACATGAGGCAACACTAATGTTTCACTTTTTGTGGTCCACATTAAGAGTCTACACACAGGTATAGTACGTCTAATTTGTCACGCTTTGGTTTTGAGGACCGATTTTCTTTCACGCAGAGCCCAGGAGAAATGCGACAGCTAATCCTCTAAATAGTGGACAGGTGAGATAAGAAGTGGGACACGGAGTTTGCTACTGTCTGTGGATGACTTACCGTACTTGTTAGGCTCCCTGTTGTACTCCAGGATGGGTACCGCAGCGCCGGGGTCCAGGGGCTCGAACACGGAGTCCTCCAGTGGGTCTTTCTCCTGCCCCGTGCCGGCGCTGCTGCTGCTACAGCCGGTATCCGGGTCAACGGCAACCGCGTCCAAGTGAGCCCCCTCCGCGGCGACTCCCCCGTCAACAGGGACTACCACAAATCTGTCGCCCATGTCTCTTTTCTTCACTTGAACTTTTCAGTGAAGGGCAGCGCAGAGCTCACTCAGTGCTCCGCACTCTGTGAGCGCAGCAACATCGGACAGGCAGACCTTCAGCTCCCGCTGCTCATCAGAGGATTGATTACAGTCCACAAGGGCCCGCCCCCTCTGCTCGCTCATTGGTTAAGGACGCCAAGGCGCGCTGTCAATCGCCTCTGAAGCAAATCAGAGTTGCTGAAATTTCTTCTTTGTGAAAAATAATGTAGCGGTTAATATTTGAATCAAATTATAAATATTAAAATAATATCCCCAACATTTTGCAGTTTACATTTTAATTGCATGAAGGCCCGAAATAAACAACAACAATAAAATAACTATAGTTAATACATTTTCAAACTTTTAAATTAAGTACTTATATGTAAGTATAAACATATTCCAAAAGATATTTTCTTTAAAATTGGAGACCATTAGGTCAACATAAACAGGCACAAGCAGAATCCTTAAAATATGCATGTGAGACAGACCCTGTTGTCACAGTGGACCACGTGTACTGGCATCTCACACTAGACTCATTACAGTCTTCTTCAGTGAGCTCAAAATTATGGAGTAATTAGCACCAACTCTGTACATCCTCCCCATCAATAGCATGGCACAGAGACTCAATAGATCATTCTAATTTAAAAAGTAAGGATGGGTTAGTCATTTGCCGACACTTTGCCATAATAACTTTGGTATGTTCCAGCTTAGAATAAATTGTTCCTTAATGCTTTAGGACAAAATGAACTCTCATATTTCCCAGCAATTCTGATACATAATCAAAACAGGAACAATACTCCCTGGGACATAGCTTTGGTTCGCTCTATTCGACACACTAGTATACAACGTATACAATGCTTACAGTATTTTTTGCTGCTGAATCAAGTTCATGTTGCTGCCAAGTATACAGAAAACAGACAGATCATCTAGTGGTGGAAATTCCAGATCAAGCTTACCAAGCTAAGTGAATTAAATGTTCCTTAAGAGCCATCTGTTCGCCAAATTCAGGGGAAATCCGTTCACATGTCACCCTGACAAGGGAAAATAAGTACCAGTGTTGATTGCTTAACTTCTTCGTAGAGACTGCATAAGCAACACTTTTAACAAGCAACAGGTTACATAATGTTCCCTAATAGTTTATGAAGCATGGAAATTTTAGCTCAGCAAGTCAGACTGAAAATTGTTTGTTGATGCAGCCGTTGCAACACAGTAAAATCCTTTCCTTTACAGACAAACTGCTGTGTTTTTGAGAATGTGCTGAATCAGAAAGACCCCACTCGGTGCTATCGGTGGGGCTGAGGGAGGTTCAGGGATGGCATGGTCCTCCTTTAACCTCCATTTGAAGTTACTGTTTATATATTTTTAGTTGGAAAATCAACTGCATGACTTAAAAAACGCAAAATAATCGAAGAAAAATCAGAAGTGACCACAAAAGCACACAAAAATATATGTAGGAACTAGAAATGACCAAATAGGAAGTTAAAGTGACTAGAAATAGTGCAAATAGTGCAAAATAAATAAAAAGGAACACAAAATACAATAACAGCTGTAAATAAACTACAAAGGGGCACAAACCCCCAAAACTGGACACAAAAGGACAGAAAACAAAGACTGTGAATATGTTATGAAAATTGATGAGGAAAAAAATGGAGATTTAAACAAATATTAAAAAAGGAACACAGAGGGAGACAAAATCACCAAAAAACAGACGCCCCCAACAACAATGCAGGGATACCAGATCGATGAAGTGACGACAAACATACACAAGACGACATGAAAACGTTAAAGAATGACTACAAACAGACACAAAAAACAAAGAGAGGCGCAACACAATGGAAAACACATTTTTCAAAAGCAGGTGACAATCACCCACAGAAACACAAATATGGAAAACGATTAAAAGAAAACATGCAAATGACAAAAAGATATCTGAGAAAGATAAAAATGACTACAAAGACATACAAAGTGTCGTGAAAGAAACAGAAGAGATGCAACAAAATACAAAGGAACCTCAAATGACTGAAAAATGAACTCAAATTGACCACAAAGCAACTGAAGAAACGCAAAACAATAAGATATGTTCAACACGTCCACAAAGATGTGAGAAAGAGGGCTTTTTACATGGCTGAGCTGCTGGTCTATTGTTATCTCCACATAGATATAATTTCAACTTTAAAATAACACTTATCTTTTACTTAATCTCATATTAGAATATTGGCATTTATTTCTGAGAGTGAATAAATAGTGCATTTTATTAAAAAGATAACATCAGGTGGGGGCTTAGCTCTGTTGCCTCACAGCAAAGCAGGTCTTGGGTTCGAATCCCCGTGTCTGCGTGGGTTTTCTCCAGGTACTCCAGTTTCCTCCCACAGTCCACAGACTCGCACTCGGTGGGGTTGGCTGGTCACTCTGCCAAACGGCCCCGGTGACAGCTGGGAAAGGCTCCGGCCTCTCCTGCGACCCTGAAAATGATAAGCAGAAGAAAATGGACGGATGGAAAACGTGAGCCTTATTACTTATTGAGCTTGTGTATCATCTCCATTAAAGCGCTTGTGAACTTGCAAACCTGATTGTTCCCGGTTCTAATAGACTATTCAAACTTCTCATATGCTCCAAATTGTATAATATACGTTTGGATTATCCACAGCTCCTCAGGAGAGAATATTCTGGATGAACTCCAGGAGACCACTCAGACAGTAATTGCTTGAGGGGTGTTATGTGGACTAAAATAGACAGCTGGCAAAACAGTTG
>VOQJ01003490.1:32487-42964 GCA_015052665.1 Apistogramma diplotaenia
GTTATGAAAAACCCCGTTTCCCACCCCGCCCCCCCCCCCCCCCCCAGCCCCCCGATCTCTCCCTTTTACATTCTCTCTTCCATACAAGCTGTCAATTTGCTCTCTTGAGGGAGCAGAGCAGTTTTCTTCTCCCTCTCTATTCTCTTGGTCTTCTTGAGGAAATATGCTGTGAAAAGAGCTGATTATTATATGGCACTCCAAGCTGCTTCTCTGAGTCCTGATCTCTCCATCTAACTCGCTCTCTCGCCATCATTCTTCTTCATTTTCCGGTCTCTCTCCCTCCCCCCGTCTCTTTCTCTCGTACAACCCCTTCTCATCATTTAATTTCATCTGAGGATGAGGACTGGTGAAGAAACTTTTTCCTTCACCGCGATGTGCCTTCTTTGCTATTGTGTCTCACCAAAAGACTCATTACTGCCCTTTCCCTTCTGCTCAAAGTGCTTTTCTGTGAATGAAGGACTGACAGGTGTAGAGAGAGTGACAGAGAGAGAGCGAGAGAGAAGAGGAAGATGTCATCAATGCCTATAACAGCAGAAGTATGGTGTCATGAATGCTTTTTACCACATGGTGACATGAAAAAAAGAAACATTCAGCAGTTTATAGATCTTAATATGGGCAGAATGAGGTTCACACACACACTAGAATCTATATATAAAATTATGTTCTTATATTCTTTGGGGAAAGCCAAAAATCATCCTTGTCCAGTGTGCAAAGCAAGAAAATTATTTACAACAATTTGACATCAGTTAGACAACAAAACCCAACTCCCACATCAAGAAATCCACTTTGTTTGAGCCTCATGTTGTCCATGAATTCATATTTACAGACTCATATCTTCTGCAAGCAGCAGAATTCAGCTAAATATTCTTGGGCTGCTATTGAATCCCTATGAATCTATTCCTTATCCATCCATAATTGCATTTGCATAAGTGTCTATATATATTGATATATTGATAGGTGCATAAATGTTCACACTTTCATGCACCTATCAAGTGAATTCAATTCAATTTTATTTATACAGCGCCAAATCACAACAAATAGTCACCTCAAGGCGTTTTTTACCTTACAATACACTACAATAGTTGCAGAGTAAACCCCACAATCAAAACGACCCCCTATGAGCAAGCACTTGGCGACAGTGGAAAGGAAAAAGTCCCTTTTAACAGGAAGAAACCTCCAGCAGAACCAGGCTCATGCAGGGGCAGTCATCTGCTGTGATCAAACCATCCAGTTTTGGGCATCTAAACCATCATATCTCATATCCATGTCTATCTATCTGCTACCTTTTCATAGCTATCCATGCAGGCTTTCATATTCCACCCTTCTATAAATTCATCCATCTACCCATTTGGCCATAATGCTTCATTCTCACACATATCACTATAGATGCTGGCTTGTGTGGAATCATTACTTCCCATTTCTGATACGAAAGATGCTTCATTTTGTTCCTCTTTTGACAAATGGCCATTACAGACCTCAGTCTCTTCCCCTGCCTATCAACCACCTACTTATCTGCCACTCTTTCCTTTTCGCCTTTTATTTTCCTTACATTGCTCCTCTGCATCTTAAGATAAAATGACAAAGCTCAGACTCTTTCCTTCCATCAGCTATCCAGCTATCATGTACTTCATCACACACTGTCTTTTATCCTTGTCTTTTATTTGTCTGCCACAAGCCTGCAATTATAGACCCTGCTGCAAAACAGGGGCCCTGAGAGTGTGCCTTACGATAAACACTCATTCATCTCACATACACATTCAACCTCAGGCACTGTGGACTCGTAAGAGAAAAAAAATAATGGTCTTCAGATAGTATGTACAGGCCATACTTGTGTACAAGTGTATGTCCTTACAGGTATGGATACAAGTGCATGCTACAGTAATGTCAGTCTATAGTAAATGCACGTGCCCATTCAAATACTGTTCAAATATCACGTGAAAGAAATATGAAAAATAATCGTGGCATGCAGTACTGTGCTAAAGTCTTGAGTCACACCTAATTTCCTTATATTTTGCCAGGTGCTACACGCAGCCTGAGCGCTCTGTTAGGCAGCTTTCTTGTCAGTTCTTTAAGGAGTCTCCAGGAACAGTTCTGAAGGACGTTCAAAGCTCTTCATCAGATGGTGGCTGCCTTTTGTTCAGTTTCCTACAACAAGATCCCACACTCGTTTCATTAATGTTGTGGTCCGAACTCTGGAGAGGCCAATCCATGACTGAAAGTGTTCCACTGTGTCCAGGTATGCTTTTACTGGATTAGCAGTGTTTGGAATCATTGGCAAAAGCCACAGGTTTTTTTTGTCAGATAGTGTTGTACGGTGGATTAAAATCTGACCGTTCATCATTCCATCGATTTGGATTTGGATTCATCACTCCATCAGACCTGCTGCCACTGATTTTCAGTGCGGTTCTTGTGTAATGTGGCATACCTCAGCCTTTCCTCCCTGTTTCCCTTCCTTAAGAATAGCTTCAACTTAGTTGTAAAGCTATGAGGAAGCTTGAAAACTATAGATGGGTATTGTTTGTGCATTTACAAGAACATGTGCAGTGACAGTAAGCCCCAGAGCATTTCGAGTACACCTAATTTCCCTTTGCTACAATAACAATGGTGAGTACACACACAGCTGCCAAGGACATTCAAAATACCATTTACGTAGCTCTTCTCCTACATTCTAACCCAAATGCACTGTGCACCGGTTATTCAGTGTCAGAGCAGACTCCAAAATAGGCTAATCATCAATTATAATATTCAAAATTTTTAAATTACAGTCTCATCAAGGATGGCCTTGCATATATTTGTACAATAAGCATCCCCTTTGTATGTAGCTTGCTGTTTGTACCAGGTAGCAGGTCAATTATTACACTCTGCTCAAGTGCCACTTACTGTAGTACCTTTAGGAGTTGACAATGCAGGTCATTGGAATTAAAGATCGTCAACATCACTGAGCATTTTACTTCATATAAGTCAGCGCTAATCTGTGATTTGTCACGAAAAGCAGAGAAGCATTCATGGAACTTTTCAAGTTCAGATACATCATTAATTACAGCCTACTATGCCTGTGTTTGTCTTCCAGCGTGACTTCTTTGTTGTCTTTCTTCGGTTCATTCAGTACTTCTCCAAATAGATTCTGTTGTTGCAGCATGGTTTCCGTTTGCTCCGGGTACTCCGGCTTCCTCCCACAGTCCAAAGACATGCAGTTAGTGGGGTTAGATTAATTAGGTTAATTTTACCATCTAGTACAGTGTACATCTTGGTAAACTGAGGCAAAGTTCCATGATACCAGATGTTTTTGAGAAAACAAGTGACTGTAGACATTTGGGTTTATTTTGTGGGGCTTACGAGTGAGTTCCTTGTTTATTAATTACCAAAGGAGAATGTTTAAATCACTAATTTGATTCTTAATTCTTACCACTTTTGTGGGGCTTTTATTTTTATTTTTTGGTGCTGACTATGTGGGGGGAAAACTCTGGAGTGTGATGTGAGTGCGTGTGTGTGTGTGAATTTATGGGCAAAAAACAAAATCCACATATTATATCAGTCCTCTCCAAAATAAGGCCTGGATTATTGTGTAAGAATTCCTTCTGAAAGACTAAGTGCTGAGGAATTAAGCTGAGTGAGGGCTGACTGCAGGTGTGTGCTGGATGACCTGCAGGAGTAGTTTTACAAGTCCCAGTCTCCTCCTCTGAACTTTTTACTGCTGAGTGACGTGCCACTTGGCTTCCTGTGAAATCCTTCTTTTTTATCTTAGCTTCTGCTATCCATTTCTCTTTCTGCTTGCTTTCCTCTTCACCCCCCTCCATGTCTCTGTCTGTTCCTTTCTTCTCCTCCCTCTATGTCTGGCAGTAAAGCCTGATGGAGTGTGAAATTAGAAAGTGTATCATATTCTGCTCTGTGGCTCCATGTCCTGAGCTATAAGCTATAGCTAGTCAGAGTGAAAAATAACATGCAGTGAAACAGATACATTAACATGGTTGTGTGTGTGTGTGTGTGTGTGTGTGTGTGTGTGTGTGTGTGTGTGTGTGTGTGTGTGTGTGTTTAAAAAAGGACAGTTTAGGCGGCCGCCGCTTATCTGAAATTACCTATCTCATGGATGATACACTGGTGCTTCCTCCTAAACTACAGGAGCGAGCATGGATTAAAATTATGGACACACATATACAGACACCTTACTCAGTTGCTGAGTGCACTAAATTTGAATAGCCTGTTGTAAACACAACTTTTATAGTTTTGATAAGCAAAGTACACAGAGTGAAAGCTAGTTCCTTTCACTAACTGAAAAAGACCAGACTACAGTATTTGCTCGAAAACATGCAAAGTCACCAGAAAAGGTTTGTGGACCTTTTGGGATTGCTTGCTATTCATAAAATGTATGATCTTTATCTAAGTCACAAATAAATGAACATGAACTGTGACTAAAACGAGAACCACACCTAATTTTATGAGCAATTAATACACCCTTACATTTTATGCAACTGTATACATCAGCTAGATGGATCTGCATCAGATTAGATTTGCTTCCAACACAACCTACTGTCTGAGGTTCACTATTTGTCTCACCTTGGGCAACCTTGGCTTTTTGTTACTTCTTGTCATTACTCGTAGCATGAAACAGCACCTGCAACCCACTCAGGTTGCACGAGTGGTCCAGTTCTTCCAGTATGGCACATCCACTGATGCAAGAAAATTTGCTGTCCCGACACAGTCACAAGAGTGTGGAGGACATACTAGGAGACAGGGCTGTAGTGTAGTGCATCAAATGGTAAATGGAATAGTTCTTGTATAGTGCTTTTCTACTCTACTTGAGCACTCATTCACACACACATTCATGCAAGCATTTTTCTACAGCTAAGTGCTTGCTATCTAACATTCACACACACATTGACACTCCGATGAATGCATCTGGAACAACTTGGGGTCTAATATCTTGCCTAAGACTACAGTACTTTGGCATTGAGACTGAAGCAGCCGGGAACTAAATCAAGTTCTGATCAGTAGATGACCTGCTCTACCTCCTCTGTATAAGAAGAAACAGAAGGAGCACTGCCAGAACCGTACAACATCCTTTCTGATGAAACATGCACACAGCACAGTGCAGAGGGTAGTCCTTTAGTAAGGACGACGGGCCCTCATGCCACCCTCATGGAGCCTGAGTTTGATCAGAAACATGCTCATGAGTAGCTCGCTGGAGGTCGTTTTGTATGTCTCCTCTTGTTCCTCCTCACACAAAGAAGCAGTGAGGAGTCCTGCTACTGGCTTGATGCCCTTCTATGACCCTTATCCAGCTCTCCTCATGTAATGGTCCATCTCGTCCATGCTCTCGAGACGGTGCTGAGAGACAAAAACAAACCTTCTCGTGAAGGCATGTATGGAAGTACAGTCCTGAAGGCGCCGGTCTGCATGTTTAACCTGAATGGGCTGCAGGTACTGTTGCACGCTGCAGTACCAGCAGTGACAAGCGCACTAGCTAAAAACAAAAAGCAGAAGAAAAATGAGTCAGGAGGGAGAAGCAGAAGCAGCCACCACCTGCAAAAATTCCCTTTTTGGAGGAGGTTTTCTTATTGTTGGCTCTAAAGTGCAGTGGTCATTTGCACCAGAGCAGGGGAAATAGATTCACAATGATTTATACTTCCTAACTTGACAGATTCATATAGCTAAGTTTAACTGAATTTGTGTTATACTCTGATCAATGATCCTGCAAAGCAAATTCTTATGTTACAGTATAATACATATAAGCACTATAAATATACAACAGTGATAAAAAATAATAGCTTCTGGAACTTGTAAAAAGGTGACTTCTTTAAAGAAGTCTGAGTTCCTTTTTTTCCCAAGCTCCAGAGACACGTGTGCATGCGTTTACCTGTGACAGACCAGACACCTCCCCTTTCAGAAGGGGCGCAGCAATCGAAGCAGTGAACGGCTTACTGTCCTCAACTGGTTTGCCTTTCATGAAGTGTTTTCCTGCCTCGTAGATGTCCACCACGATCATCTTCCCTTTGAACTCAACCCTTTTAGGTACCAACACCTGCAAATTAGGAGACATCACGAGTTTTTTTTAAACCTCCATCATGCCAAAATGTCAAAGCAGAACATAACATTTGGTTGCACTGTCCCTGTGTTTGAGTACATGGGAGATCATTTAAAGACTTTGATGGGACCAGACCTATATAACCATCCAGTCCACCAGATAACATTCCTTGCTTCTTTACATCTGTGATCCTCCGATGCTCCTCCACATTGTTTTTAGCCAGTCGTCAGCTTCATAATAAAAAAAAAATGACAATAAAAAAAAAAATACAACTGAGTGCTTTCAGTTCCATTTATGGAAGACCTCAAGGTCAGCAAGTACAGGAACAGCTGGGAGCTAAAGCAGAGGGAGGGATTTGCTGGTTTGTCTTATTATTTCACCATGGCAACTACAAATCTTGGTCGATCACAGCAGGAAGGAAAGGGAAAACAAAGAGTTATAATTACAGCTTCATGTGGAAAGGAATTTGTTCTTAATGACTTATTCCTGTAAATAAAGACTGCACAAAAATACTTTTTCTTTCAAAAACATTTTCAAACTAGAAACAAAGTCATCAAACTAATCATGATGTATGGTATATGATTATGGAACTGATTTCTTCTTTTTATTTGGCTTTTCTTTTCAGATTCAATAATTCTATGTAGTAAACTTTAATTAAATGATTTCTGTGCATGAGGTTTGTGAGGGATTTCATGCAGTTAGAAGAACTTCTGCAAATTCTAATGACTACCAAAGTATGACTTTTCTTTGTAAAGAATGAAACAAAACTAAACCATCTTTATGTGACAACCTTGGGAACTGAAAAGCAATATGATCCCTGACAGACATAAATGTAAACACAGGTTTATGGCACATGATCTGACACAACACACGATAACCTTTGGAAAACGTTAAATGAAAACGTGTTAACTCATTATTGCGCATCATTATGAATTAAACCCAATGTGCACAAAATGAATAATAATGATAATAAAGTGGTATTTCATTGATCCTTGCTCCTGTTATAAATCCTTTTGCTTTTTCTTAATCCGTTCCAAGGGCAGATCAAAGTTTGGATCATCAGCCTTGGGGAATTCAGAGCCTCGCACACATTCACTTCAGCAAAGCGGTGACGTGCTGACTCACATCATCTGGTGGTCTGTCTAACCATTACGCGACTCTGCAGGGCGAAGTCACTGACTGAGCAGAGAATGGCATATGAACTGGAGGAGAGATTGTTACTGGTGTGATGGCAGGGGCACGCCTGCCTCAGTGTTAATCTGTCAGCCTTCATCCAGCTGGTAAAATATGATAGGAGAAGAAGGGCCGGCCAGACAGACACAAAGCCAGCACGACACCTGCCCAATCAACACACCTGCTGCTCAACACTCTGACCACTGAGAGAGTCTGTGTGCACGCATGTAAGTAACCAGCAACCAGACTGCGAGTAGAGAGGTGAAACCGCAGGGCTGTGGAAGGGATGGCTGTGTGTGTGTGTGTGTGTGTGTGTGTGTCATTCGATGTCCATTACATGGTGATTAAATGATGAAAGAGCTTGTCTGATTTCATTGGAAACTCCCTCTCCTGCAGCCTTACTCAGCCACTAACACACACACACACACACACACACACACACACACACACACACACACACACACACACACACACACACACACACACAGGTGGGTGGGTTTGGTACCTATTACAACCGTCAGGACAGATATCCATCTGATGGTGTAAAAGTGAAACTAGGCCATTTGTTCACTCTCACACCTCTCTCTACCTTATTCCCCATTTTCTTCAACCCACACAACCTCCTTCTGTCCTTCTCTGTGCTCTCCAGCTCACTTAATCTCTTTTTAATAGTTTTCATTTACCTATCTTTACTTACTTATGTTGTCATCGTTTAGTCCATCCAGCCTGCTGTGTGTCAGTGTTTTATTTTCTGGTGCTGAGAAACAGCAACACAGGTTCTTAGAATAATTATACATATCTGGGGAGGCGAGAATAAACCTGAGTGAAGAGACCAATGAGCTGCAACCTCAATGATGTCTATTTTGAACAAGTTAATCCAAGTCTCTGACGTCTCCAGAATGTATCCTTCATGTTTCAGATCATCACCTTTTGTTTAATCTGCCACACCTCTCTATACCTTTAGCCACAGTCCAAACAAGCTGTGGGAATTTTTAGTCTAACTGAACTACTTTACTACTACTGCCATGAACACCTGGGTTAAGACAGAACAAATATGTCTGCCATGAAGCCCAGCGTGAGAGAAAAAGATTGTCAGTTCCACCTCGCCCTCGGAGCATTTGTTTCATGTATTAATATCACCATAATGACAGCAAAGCCTTTGTCTTTTCCTTATGTAGTTTACTGATTTTGTCAGACAACGCGGTGGTTATAAACTCTATGGCTTTTCGATCAGTGAGAGCAGTGAAGAGTGGTTATAGGGATTGCTTGTAAATGATGTTTGCTTCGTATGATTGTTACAAAGCAGGAAGTCCCACTATAAGTTATTGTCGGCTGGTTAAAATGTAGTCTTACACGTGGACTCGTACATCTATAAAAATGAAGCAATTCTTCAGGAATTGTTTGAGGAAGATGACTATGACTTCCAGGTGTTCACTGAGCATCTGTTTGATGTGCTGGAAAAACAAGTGTGATTCATAGAGGGCTCACCTCACCACTTATGGGACTTACAGGACTGGTACGTGTGGCGTACAGTATATGTCTCCACAGGTACGAGCTGTTTTCACAGCACTAGGGTGCCCCAAACAATTTGAGGCAGATGTTTTGTGTGTGTTCAGTGGGTAAATGCATATTCCAGAAGAGATGAATGAATGTAAAAATGTAATTTCAAGGTCAGAGTATCGTTTCCTAATCAAACCCGAAACAGCGAAGGCTTAACAAAAGAGGGGAAATCACACACATCTGCTCTTAAGTACAGTCAGCTGACACACATGCCGAGATATGCACAAATGCACACGTGCATTAAGGAGTTTGCAATCATACAACACACACATGAACGAAGTAACACTTGTAACTTAAGTTTATAGCCTGCAGAAGAAGGTGCAAAGGAGGAGGAGAGGAGGGGAGGAGAGGGAAGTGGAAGGGAGGAAAAATTATTACCATCCTTTGCCCTCCCTGCTAATAAAAAGCATGACTTCAAACATGTTTCTGATGATGGTTAAAGCAGGAGGAAATTGATTTATTTGATGATGTTTTAAAGTGAATTTTTCACAGGTTGAGAGAGGGTCTTTGAAGCCATGCAAAGGTGTGTGTGTGTGTGTGTGTGTATTTGTGAGCGTGTTTGATAACTAACCTAGTTTAGTCAATACAAGGTTAAGCATTTGACACCTAATGTGACTAGTCCTGTGACATTCACAGCAACCCTGCTTACCTGATTTACTAAGCATAGAAATGATGAAGAGCTGGAATAGTTTCATAAAGAAGATTCATTCAATTACTGATAAATTCATCTTTCCACTATAGGTTTTCTATTGAGGAGAGCGCGTGGGTTGGGCAGCTTAAGCACTTCAGAACTCATACAATGCGAGATGTATCAGACTCTGCTGAATGGCTGTTCAGCAGACAAGATATTCAGAAACGCCGGAGCAGTTTGATTATATTGTTCAAAATCAAAGTAGCACAGAAATGAATGCATATAATGCAAAAAAAGAAGTATTTAAACATTAATATTACCAGCTTTTTTGTATAGAATTATTTATTTAATAACTTTGCGGCTCGCAGTTCTCACTGCTCCTCAAGTTTGCATGCTGAGGTGGTCAGAAACTGATAATGGTGAGAAAGACACATGAGCTATGGAGCGCGTGCTTGAGTCATTTATTAATATACTTGAAGAACCATCTTACCTGTTCGTAGTACTTATTGTGAGCCACATAGTATTGGGAATCAAATGACTCCTCTGTCACTAACACGTGCTGTCTCTCCCCTACCTGCATGGGGGGAGGAAGGAAGAGTGAGAAAGAGAGAGGGGGGAGAAGTTATCAAATTACTCAAATATATACACTGTATATGACCTGTTCACAATAAACAAGCTCATTTAGTAAAACTATGCCAACTTTGCTGAAAAAGAACACATTCACTCATGTAGCTCACACATGTACAGTAGACATTCATGAATGCTGCACATAAACGCGTTGGCTATGGGTTTGCATCTTTTGTTATATAGGGCATGTTTCTTCTTCAGTTTTAATTCAACACGAGCAAGCTTCCCCAGTCAAGTTTCTATTCACGGAGATCCAAAATTCAATAAAAGCTTTGCTCTTTCATGTGTTTTTTTTTCTCTAAGTTTTATGTTAGTGCCCGCAGTTCACCTTTTAATTAAAATCTCAAGGTTTCAGAGCCACTTCAGTTTTTTGCACTGTGCAAAAGGATGGTGAGCACTATTCAGTTCAGAAAACTACATTTAACCAAAAAAAAAAAAAAAGGAGGAAAAAAAAAAAAAAAACA
>VOQJ01003490.1:42984-58017 GCA_015052665.1 Apistogramma diplotaenia
AAGTTTTCAGAGCCATTTCATTTTTTAAAATAAAAAAAAAAAAAAAAAGAAAAAATAAGTTCAAAAAAAAAAATTTAACCAAAAAAAAAAAAAAAAGAGGAAAGAAAAGAAAGAGTCTATACACAGTACAATTCAAATGCATACAGAAAACAGTCTATTCAGGACATCAGAAAATCAAATACTACAAGGTCTCCCTATCCAGCAATTTAGCATTTGATGAAATGAGAGAAAGCACATTTTTGTTGAAGAATGTTGTTGACTCCACGAAGGAGAAAGAGAAGAGCAGAAGAACTGCGAGGGTAAATATGTTCCAAATGTGAGAACTTGTAAAATAAAATGCGAGAATGTCTAGGAAAAAAAAGATCCTTCAAATTCCTTCAAAGCTTCATTTTAGTGCATTAAGACTGTGATTAATGAGGACATCAACACAGACACCAGAAATCCCTCATTCCTCATTAGGTGCAGCAGCAAAAACCAGAGAGAAAGAGCGATTTGGCTATCACTAACTAGCTGTCTAGCATCAATGCACTGATCAATGTGCTGCTCTGACATTACTTTGAGCTCAGATATTTGAGTGCCAGCAGTGTCTTCCCGCTCACTTTGTTCCGGTGCTGGCGGTAAAAGAGGGCTGAGGTCACCTCCAAGCTCTCGCTCTGAACCACTGAACTGCCACTCAGGCAAGACACTTTAAATGACACCAAACTGTTTACCATAATCTTAATGCATAGATTGATTTGATTTCATGTATATTAAATGTTCAGATACTGTAAGTTCCAGGAAAGTTTAGTGTAATAAGCTAAATCTTATGTTATTTTCCCCGGCTTTTGAAGACCTGTTTCATGCCGCTGCCCAGTGCAGTGGACGTACTTCATGAAGGACCACAAAGCAGGTTAGACTTTGCTCAGTGTCAGAACGGAGCTGGTCTGCCACAACTTACCAGAGGTTGCGTGTGTGTGTGTGTATGTGTACTGTTTCTGTTGTAATGCGTTGGGGGAATGGGAGATGGAAGACCAAACCTCTCTCCTTATTTGTTAGTTTTTAAATCCTCAGTTCTTTTCCTCCCCTCCTCTCCAAACAGTCTTTGTCCCTCCCCTGACAGATGCGAGGAGTCCCGTCAGCATCACTGTAGTGATAAGGCATCCTTACTGTGGAGCCTCATTTGAAAGTGATGTCAATTAAAAGAGGTGTGTTTCATTCGTCTTGTTTCATAGCACTGCTGGCTTATGAGCAGAGCAATCGTCATGACAACTTAAAACATTTCCTTTTGATTTGAGCTTAAGTGCCACAGTAAAGAAACACTGAGTTTATAGTCCTCACGATTTGTATATTTCAACATTTTGTTGTTCCTCTTCTATGCAGTGCACGTAAGACCACTTAAAACATAGACCTCACTGCATCTGCCCTCCAGATGCATTTTAGGAAATGAGAAATTCTGTGAGATGCCGAACTGAAATTTTTGGGTCTCGAGATACAGAAGAGGGGGCAGCATGGTGGTGGTGCGGTGATTAGCACTGCTGCCTCCCAGCAAGAAGGTCCTGAGTTCAAATCCACCATCTGGCCTTCGCTTTGGGGCCTTTCTGTGTGGAGTCTGCATGTTCTCCCCGTGTCTGTGTGGGTTCTCTCCAGGTACTCCAGCTTCCTCCCACAGCCCAAAGGCATGCAGTTAGTGGGGTTAGGTTAACTGGTGATTCTGAATCGCCCACAGCTGCGAGTGTGAATGGTTGCCTGTCTTTTTCTTCTTGAGCAGCCATTCAAAGATTTATTCTACTACATTTGGATCCCTTTTCTTAGGTCACTTGCCAGTGTGCACATGCAATTTCTGCAGTGGCTCTGGAGGCATTCACAGACTTATCAGGACTGCTTTCATCCAATCATTCTGGTATAGACTGAGTTTCTTGAGACTGATCCCTACCTCCACTTGTTTTGAACTCTGTATTTTCTCAGAATGTACCAAACTGTTGATATCCTAATGATGCAACTATCTCTTCTTTTCTTTTGGCAGGCTAACGATGCCTCCTTTCACTTATGCTGAGATCTGCTTTAACTTGGAGTTCACAGAAATATCTTTCAAAAGCAAATATGAGACAAAGCCAGACTTGTATCTGCTAATTAATGAAGAAGTCATCGCAAAACAAACCACACTTATCCACAAAACAGGTTCTAAATAAAATGTACATTTACATTTGAGGCCCTGAAAACAGAAGGCTGTGTAAAAAAAAAAATGGCTGCGATTACTGAGTGGTTAATGCAACATTGTGAACTTAGAAACTGTGAAAACGGTATCACTGTTTAAAAATGTTTGGGCCATAGCAGCATTTGAAAACGCTGCAAACAGGGTGTCCTGTGGGCAGCATTTGCATTTTAACTCTGGTGGTGCTGAGCCCTTTACTCAGAGTATGCTGACTGATCATTTCCTTAGCAAAATGTCAGAGCCTCAGAAGTCATGGCTCTGACATATTGCCCAAGGTGTTTCCATTTTCGCAGACATCCATATTCTGTTCTCTCTTCTTTCCACATTTATCCTTTTTTTATTCATCCCTCTCTACTATCTCTGGGCAGTCCCCTTTGTTTTCTCTCACCTCTTCTCATCTAACTTCCTCTCATCATCACTTGTTTCTCACAGTCAGTGTGCCTCTGTTGTACCTGCACAGACACACTAACAGACTTAAAAAAGAAAAAAAAATGTTTTTTTCATTTTCAGGGGAAAGTGGATAAAAAAACATATGAGCATTATTAGTGGTCAGCAAGCACTCGATTGTTCACTTTCTTAGTTCACTTAAATTGAAAACAAATATTTTTTAAAAATATAACACTTTGCGTATTGACATCGTATGGTGGTTGACAGGTTTGTGCATCCCGGGAATCCCAGAGGCTATGTTGTCCAGGGGCTTTTGCTCCCTGGTAAGATCTCCCAAGGCCAAATAGTCCTGACTGAGGGGCCAGACGAAGAGTGATTCAGACGACCTTTATGAGTGGAAGGTCAAGAGAACAGTTTACCCTGTCTATGACAGAGTTACCAGGGCCCCACCCTAGAGTCAGGCCTTGGTGGCTGGGCCTTTGCCTGTGGGTCTCAGCTAGGTGGAGCTCTAAGAGGAGACATGCAGCCTGCCCTTCTGTAGGCCCACCACCCACACGAGGCATCATGGGGGTTGAGTGCAGTGTGTCAGCCAGTGACCAAGGGTGGAGGTCCTGGCGGACAAATCCCTTGCTAAAGAGACTGATGACTGAAATGTAGAACGATACCTCTCTGGTGGTGGCTAGAGCATGAGGCTGAGAGATACTGACTAGATATAGTCGAGCTCACCTCAATGCACACCCTGGGCTATGGAACCAGTCTCCTGGAGAGGAGTTGAACTCTGCCTGGATGTTCTTGTATCCCTCCCCCAGCTTGCTGCCTCTAAGTTGGAGTTGGAGTTGCCTGTTGTTTGTTAATGCTCACTTGGGCAACAACAGTTAGGGGGTTGATCGGGAGGAATGGCCTGCCTGATCTGAACCCGTGTAGTTTCTTGTTATTGGAGTTCTCCGCATAGTTCGTCCATAATGAACATCATCACTGCACGTGGCACCAGGACACCCTAGGTCTCAGGTCAATGATCAATTTTGTAATCGTATCATCAGATTTGCAGTTATATGTTCAGCCAAGTTCTCATTTACAAAGGTTGATGCATTATAAATTATACAATATAAAATATATGTAGAAATGCATATCTATGCACACATACTGTATATTGTACTAGTGCATCTCAAAAAATGAGGATACTGTTGAAAACCTTTTGTGATTGAATTCATAAAGTTCAATTTTCATATATTCTAAGTGAATATGCCAATCTGTTATTTGGTTTTAATTCTGATGATTATGGCTCAGAGCTCATGAAAATTTATTTTAAAATTCTTTAATTTCCCTGATGGACTTCTCCTAAAGGGATAAATAAAGTTTTATCTAATTGAATCTAAAAGCAGAATGCCAGTATTTTCAACTATTGAAGTATTTACTTTCGTTTTTGAGTAGATTACTATTCAAACAGTATAACTACTATGCATCTCAGTCTAGTTCAGTATATACAACCACAATCATGGTGAAAATTGCAAACTTGGCAGGTGACCAGATGACAATCATCAACATCCTCCATGAGGAGGGTAAACCACAGGAGGCCACCGCTGAAAAGGCTGGCTGTGCAGTGCTGCATTGAGACATACACTATATTGCCCAACATTTTTACTCACCCATCCAAATCATTTAATTCAGTTATTCCGATCGCTTCCATGGCCACGGGTGTATAAAACCAAGCAGCTAGACATGCAGACTGCTTCTACAAACATTTGTGAAAGAATGGATTGCTCTCAGGAGCTCAGTGAACTCCAACGTGGTGCTGTGATAGGATGACCTGTGTAACAAGTTCAGTTGTGAAACTTCCTCGCTACTGAACTCAACTGTTAGTGGTATTATTTTAAAGTGAAAGCAACTGGGATGGAGAGCGGGGTCAGCAGATTCTGAGGTGTACAGTGCAAGAAGTCACCAACTTTCTGCAGAGTCAAGCGCTCCAGACATGTGGCATGTGGGAGACCTTGACTGGCCTTCACAGAGTCCTGAACTCAACCTGATAGAGCAACTCGGGGATGAGTTAGAGTGGAGACTGCGAGCCAAGCCTTCTCATCCAAGATCAGTGTTTGGCCTCACAGATGCACTTCAGGAAGAATGATCACAAATTCCCATAACCATACTCCTAAACCTTATGGAAAGCTTTCCCAGAAGAGTTGAAGCTGTTATAGCTGCAAAGGGTGGGCCGGCATAATATTAACCCCATAGAATTAAGAATGGGATGTCACTCAAGTTCATATGTGTGTGAAGGTAGAAAATACTTTTTGGCAATATAGTGTATCAGAGCAGAGCAGACTGGAAGAGGAAAGTGTGGTAGGAAAAGGTGTGTATGCATCAGGGATGACCGGGGCCTTGAGAGGACCGTCAAAGAAAAGTCGAATCAAGAACTTAAGACAGCTTCACAAGAAGTGGAATGAGGGTGGTGTCGCTGCAATAAGAGCCAGAGATGTCTCCAAAAAATGATCTACAACTGTCACATACTAAGTCACTCCTGAATCCAAGACCATGTCAGAAACTCCTTGGCTGGACTCCAGAGAAAAAGAGCTAGATTTTTGCTCAGTGGTCCAATATCCTTTTTTTTTTCCAGAATAAATTTAAATTTGTGAAGATTTGGCATGCCATGTCACCTGCTGGGGGTGGTGGAGGTTGGTCCAGTATGTTTTATCAAGTCTAAAGTCAATGCAGCAGCTTATCAGGAGATTTTACAGCACAACTGACAAGCTTTATGGAGATAACTTCCTTTCCCAGCATTTCCCTTAATGCTTGTCTACAGTACCAAATGTACTACCACACAGTTTGCTGAAGTTATTACTGTACTTGTTTGACCTTTTTGTTTACAATTTTAAATTGGAAAAAAAAAAGTGCTACAAATACTGTAAGAGGAAATATTGTTTTCCTATTATAAAAATATATCTGCATATGCATTTGTTTGGGTTTGCGTGGCTGCTTGAACATGCATTCAGATTTGTATTTACTCCATCTGTTCAAAAACATCACCGCACACTAAACAAGGCCCGAACGTCTTTACACAGCATGATGTTTATTTACTTCACTATCCAGAGAGTAACATCCCGTGATACACAGAAGATCCAGTAAAGATTAGTGGGATCATGAGTTTAATTGATAATTAATCCACATCATATCAAGAACAACGAGACAACTGTGGCTTTGAATTTTAATCAGTATTTTTATCTGTGCCTCTAAACATCATACAAATTACTTTTTTTTTTGTTGTTGTTGTTTCAGACTAATCAGTGTGAAAAACAGTCAATACACGTTGTGTGATATTTAACACTGCTAGCATCACCAGTCTGTTAGCAACATCATTCTGCCACTCAGACATGGGGAAAGTTTAACAAACTGAGGATTTCGGTGATGCTGAAATGTGGGAAACTCTGATGTGAAGACGGAAAAGACAGAAAATTCCTGAACACAACTGTTGAGCAGTGGCTTGCAGACTTACTAAGACAAACAAAGCTGAACTCCATCCCGACACACTCATTTTTACTTCTCCAACTATCCTTTGAACTCATTATCCATCCCTATGATTCCTATATATAAACACACACGCTATCACACTTCAAGCCATACAGAAATAGAAAGAATGGTGGAGTATGATATGCCCTCTTGCTTCCAAACTTTACTCAACTATTACACACACAAACAAGCGCGCACGCACAGCTTTCTGTAGCTACTTGTAGAAAGATATTTTGCTTTGTTGACTGCAAAACAATCGCTGTGGGGAGTGATTTAACAGGGCTAAAGAAAGAAGCTCTGATCTTTTGGAGGTTTTCTTTGATTCTTGAAAGATGAAAGGAAAAATCACCCCTGTTGGTCTGGGTATTTTGGTTTTACCCTCAAAGTAAAAACAATATAAAAGAGACTCAAATTTTTAAGTGTTTGCAACGAAACAGAGGGGATTGTGGGTGGTTTTGGTTTAATGATTGCAGGGACAAATCAAAAATCTAATCATGTTAACACAAACAAACTGTTCTACACAGGGCATGGACATAATTACTTTATACAGACTAACAGCTTACAATTTGAGGAAAAAAGACTAACTTCATGAACTCTACTCTTTAAATACCAGAATAACCCCTGATTAGTTTTCAGATCTTTGTCCCCATTAAAGCTCCTACAAGCCCATCTAGGTCACTCACTTCATACACATACACACCTTTAACAAACTAACGTACCGGCAGCACCTGCGGGCACTCGATCGAGTCAATAAATTTTCTTAATAGTCTGCACAAGCACTGCACTTGCCTGTCTTGTGCAGACCTTCATAAGTGTCAACATATGTAAGAAGACATGCACTTTTCTAGTCTGTAGACTGTATCAATTTTTATCTAGCTTCACTAAACAAAGGAAAATAAGAAAAGCCATGGCCGAGTTTACAGTCTGATAATGTATCATGTTGAATAAACAGTGATGTTTGATTAATTAATGACTGCTGAATGTTTTGGAGAAAAAAAAGGTATTTACAGAGAACAATGCATGAGTTCTGGTTAATCTTAAGTACTTCAAATGTTAATTACACAGTTGTAAAATAAAAGTCGACAGAGAAAGGGAAACATAGCAGTTACTGGCTTTGAGCTTTCAGAAATGACATTTTGACAAAACACGTTAGAAATTTGAGTGGCAACATAAAGTGAAAGTTTTTATTTTTTTTTAAAGTTTGAAAGTCCTTCAGCTTTGCCCAGACCCACACACACTAAGAAAAATGAACCATGAATTCATGAATAACTCTTTGAAAGGTGGATGTGTGTGAAGATGTGTTTGACCGAAATATAAAAAAAAAATCATAAAGACTCAAAAAGACTAAAAATACCGGAAATTTTTAAAGCTCCTTATTCTCCAGGATGTTTCAGTAAATCATCTGCTCTGATTTAAAAAAAAACAATAGAGTCTTATAAACAGCTCTGAACGGGGTGAAGAGCTGTGGAATTCAATGACATGCCTACTGCATAGTCTTTACCTTACCATGCAAAGCTGCTTTAGGAAATTGTTGTGAGCTGACACAATATTAATAAAACTGAAAAGTATGTTTTTTTTATAGGAGAATAATGGCCAATACACCGAGGAGAAGAATACTGGTGGATTAACAGAAGAATAAAGGAAAATGTATCAGTCTGCCGTGGTGAAGAGGGAGCTGAGCATAAAAGCAAAACTGTTGATTTACCGGTCGAGCCATGTCCCTACCCTCACCTATGGTCATGAGCTCTGGGTAGTGAACGTAAGAATAAGACAATCGACCAAAATGAGCTTCCTCCAAAGGGTGGCTGGCCTCTTCCTTAGCAATAGGGTGAGGAGTGCAGCCATTTGGGAGGGGCTCAAAGTAGAGCCGCTGCTCCTCCACATCGAAAGGAGGCAGTTGAGGTGGTTCGGTCAAAGACTACACTGTGTGCCTCTTTAATTAGGTTAATAGGTCTATGACTTCTCAACAATAACACTTCTCAAAGAAAGTTGAACTGGGGGACAACTGCTGGAAAAGAAAGTGGTACAAAAAAGAAACAGCTGGAGAAACATTTCGCAACTAATTTGTTTTATTGTCACATGTTTGGGTATAAAAAGGAAGATTTTAGAAAGACAGAGTTTCTCAGAAGTAAAGATGCGCAGAGTGTTTATCAACATAAAATTGTGAAGACTCAGACTAAACACAGGACAAAATGCCATGTGAAAAGATTCAAAGAATCTGGAGAAATCTCTGTGCAAGGGACAAGGATGAAAATCAATATCGGATGCCCTTGATCTTAAGGTGCACTGCATTAAAAACAAAACCACTGCATGGGCTCAGAAATGCTTCCAGAAATCATTGTCTGTGAACGCAGTTCATCATGCCATCCACAAATGCAGGTTAAAGCTCCATCACGCAAAGAAGTATCCATGAGTATCCATCAACATGAGCCAGAAACCCTGCTTTCTGGAAAACTGTTCTGTGGGCAGATGAATTTAAACCGGAAATTATGTTTGGAAACTATGGAAGCCACATCCTTCGGGACTAAAGAGGAGAGGGACCAGCTTATTATCAGCTATCAGATCATGGTATGGGGGTGTATTAATATTAAAGACAGCCTGCACATCTTTTTCAGGAAAGGCCTTGCAAATTTCAGCAAAACAATACTAAACCGCATACTGCATCTATTACTACAGCACGGCTTTGTTGTGTTGCTGCAACCAAATTCAAATTGAGCTATATTCTTATGAAAATGATCAATTTTCTCAGTTTAAACATTCGGATTTTTTTCTATGTTCTGCTGTGAATAAAATATTGGTGTCTGAGATTTGCAAATCATTACATTTTGCTTTAATTTACATTTTACACAGCATCCCAATTGTTTTGGTACTAGGGTTGCATTTACAGACATGTAACGGCAACAGGATGGGACATCCTTTAGAGTTAGCCTTGCAAAAAGTTTTAAATGTTAGTTAAGCTTTCCAAGACTAAAGAATGGTATCCTTGCTGTTCTCCAGCATAACAATGTTGAGGTCACAGTATGTCTTCTTTCAAGCAAGGACTTTCAAGAGGTTTCACAGAGTGTTTAATAAAGAATTTTAAGCATGCGAAGGTTAATGCAAAAATCAGCACATAAACAGTGAGGAGGGTTTGGTATTCACTCTCAGTTCTGGTAACATGTTCCAAAACATTCTCACAGAACTTCTAAACTGACTGAAAAAACTTAAAAGGGAAACCTTGAACAAAGCATCTACCTTTTAAATCCAATTCTATCAAACTTATTTTATTCTGCATTCACTCAATCTGGAATCTCTGCCTGCATTTGATTTAAATGCCTAAAAATGAACAGTCCGAGAATTTCACCAGTTCTCTTCTACAGAACGCTAAATGGTGACCAGCATGAACACAAGGGGGATAAAAGGGGGGGAAAGGAAGCTCAAATGACAAATTTGAGCTTCCTATTAATCATAAAATCTCAAGAGTTCTGAGAGGCCTTAGAAAAAAAATTCCAATGCAAAGAGAATTATCAATCTAACTGGTCACCATCATTCAATTAGCAAACAAGCTAATTAGCATGATAACATCCAAAATACACTTTATACATACATATGGTTAAAAGATTAATATTTATTATTTTTGCTAGATACCAGCCTGTTCTAGAAATAATAAAAAAATAAAAAATTCTCAAAATGTTTGCTCAAATTTATAAACTGAAAAAGGAAGAAAACATGCTGTGCAATACTGTGAAACATTTTTTAACCACACCTCATTTTTTAATATGTGAGGAACATGGGAAAGAGATGCAGTAATTTGCTGAAACATGCAAAAAATAAACTGAAATGTGTTTGTACAATCCTAACAAGCATGAAAGTCAATTATTCGGTCTGACTACCTTTATTCTTATTCAACACATATTTATTCAACACAGCCTGAACTCTCTTGCGCAGCTTCCTTGTCATTTCTTTACGTAGTCTTCAGGAATCGTTCTCCAGGCTTCCTTTTCTTTTGATGTGGGTCTTTGTTGCATTCTCTGTCAATATGATCCCACACTGCTTAGCATTTGTGGAGGTCTTTGCTCAGGGAAGGCCAATCCATGACTGATAGTGGGTTTTACAGATGGCTGTAGACACTGATTTACTTCTCCTTGACCTTAATTTGAAACAAATTTTGAAAAATTTGATTAATCTCTCCTGTCACTACTGATTTTCAGTCCAGTTCGTTTGGACATACTTCAGCCTTTTCTCCCAGTTTCCCTTCCTTAGGAATGGCTACTTGACAGCCAACCTTTCATTTAGACCATTTCTGATGAGGCTTTGGTTAACAGTAGGTCAACTGAAGCACCAGATGCACTTGTCAGATCTTGTATCTAGTCTTTGTTTCATTTCTTAAGGACATGACTTTTAGATACTGTTCATCTGCTGTGGCCACTTGTCCACTCTTCTCAAAAATGAATGTATTACACACTATGCTGAGGTATGCTACGTTTTCAGCTCTTTGGGAATCACCTTGTTTGTGCAAACATAGAATTTTATTCCTGTCAAACTATGTTACCTTTGGCACTCTTCATAGATTCAACTAAAGAAATGGGAACAAATTATGTGTTTTTGAACAGGCTGCTTGTAACAAAGTGCCTAAAGATACTATTTAAAATTGGTGACTGATTGGACACTGATTAATCCCTTGAGTTAGGTGCACTATTAAGCTTAAATGAGAAACAACTTAAAAAAATTCCCTGAAAAAGCACAAGAATAGACCGAAAAACAAATGAAAAAGCAGCCAGTGTCCAACGAGGAAAAATATCTAGAAAGGAGAGGTGGCTCAAGACTTTTGCACAATACTGGATATTTTCATCTTACACACACACAATGAAATAAAATTAATTATTCAAAACATATGACGCTGGATGATTTTTTTGCTACTTACTTGCTAAATCTAGCATGAAGACAAAACATATTGTTTTCTGGCAAAGTTACACGAAAACATACATCAGTAATTGAATGCCTCATCAGTTTCAGCCATTTTAAAGAGAAAAGACAGTCAAGTCTGCCACCAGCGTGACAGATCCAGTTTGTTAGACGTGAGACAGAGAGATGCATCTCCCACTGCCCACAAACACACAGGCCTGTGACAGAAGCCCGTAGGCTGTTTACTGTCTCAGATGCTGGAATGAATCACATCAAAACAGAGACATGGCAGAAGACACGGGAGGCGAACCTCGGAAACATCAGTTACTAAAATGCATGGCACCCACAGATGCGGAAACCCACAAAGTGCTGAGTGCACACTTAAACTTGTTCATGCTAGAGCAAAGATTAGTGCGTGTCACGTCCAAGGAAAGTATGTGGACAGGACACAATTAAGAAATCATACAGCTTAAGAACTGTAGGTGGACATTGTTTTGATTTTATCACGCCCTTCAATATTTTATGCTTTTACTTTAATTAATACAAATATCAATTGGACAAAATTACACTGCACCATACACTGTGACACCGAGTGAATTCAGTGAGACACCTGGCTTGGCAAGCAATAAAAATTTGCTTTATGTATTTATGTTAGCTTTCATTACACGAAATGTTGTAAGACACCCACTCCTGACAAACTGTCATCAGTACCCTTTGGCCCCAAACAATTTGATCTACAAGCCTTCAGACAGCAGAGGACTGACCACGTATTTCTTTCCTCTGTTAGAAAAGTAACAACTGACCTTAAATCTCTCATAACCACAGTGATTGTAAACGTTCCACACGTCATTTATTCATCTGCCGTCAGGTTTATTCGGCAGAATATTTGTGCCTGTGTGCATCTATGTCTGAGTAAGGATGTGGGCTACGGAGTCCACTTGACATTTCAGCATCTGTGTATCTGAAATTGTGTGTGTGTGTGTGTGTGTGTGTGTGTGTGTGTGTGTGCGCGCGCGCGCACAGCATCAATCAGAGCTCAGCTGCGATTGTCAGGCTGATTGTCTGTTACGTCCCTGTGGGCCTGAAGGCCTTGGTGTGTGTAATTTATGTATGTATGTGAATATGTAACAGACACAGAATCAGAAGGAGAAACAGAGAGAGTAAGACAGAGTTCACATGTAATGCACACATCTATACATCAACATTAATCTATAATTGCAGCTGAGCCTAATGCCTTGGCAATAGCAGCACAATCATGATTATCACTGGAGGCCACACCAGAAGACACAACAAATCACGCATGCATAGGCCTATCTAGTACAAACGCTGGATTGCTGTTCAAGGCTAGCCCTCCAGTCGTCACATTAGGATGAGGGAAAGTATGTGATAAGGGAGAAAAAAAGAAAAACCCTGAGCTACAAGGCCATCCTGGTGGCTCTGTGGGATAAGGCGAGGAAAGTCCTAATGCCTGATTGGGTTAAAAGCTGGATCATGACCTTCGCTGCATATTCCATCTCTTTTCTTGTTGCTTTTTTTTTAAACCCAATTTTTACTAAGTGCACAAATCCAAATAAGAATCGTGATAAAAGAGACTTTAAATTTGGTTGGAAGTGATAAGACCCAGAAAATGATGTGTGTTGCCAAGAAGGGGGATGGGAGTCTATTGATGACAACATCAGGATATTTTCAGACAGTGTAGCCGACAGAATCATATAAACACAGTCTACTAAAGACCTATTTAACAATTTCTTTCAGCATTCAGAGATCCAGAATAAATGTGTGTCCCGTTTAAGCTATTGTACCAATCTATGCAGGTTAATTGTACTGCACCTCCCAAAACCTCTGTTGCTGTGGTACTGATTCAACCTTACTTGGTGAGCAGCAGTTTGAGGTGTTTTGTTTCATTTGTATGAAAGCAAATGTTATACATCCCACTTGATATCAAGGATCGACAATGGTATATTTTTGTCTAGACAAAGTCAACAAATCTGCAACTGTCTACATTTACAATGTAGCACTTTTACAAGTCTTAAGAGTGTGATGGATACTGTAGAATACATAAACGCATAATATCTTTTTTTAAACAGTGTTATTTCCTTTAAAGGTTTTCTTTTCCATTCTGTTGAATTTAAATCTTTCAGAAACATTATTTTATAGCCATTCTTCACAACAGAAGGCTTCATGTCAATCAATATCAAGGATTCCACATCTCAGAGAAGGTTTTGTGTACAATTGTAACGTGCAGCTTTGTTTTCCCTCACGTATGCATTAAGAACACGAGGGGCTGAAGTGCCGTGCAGGGCGTTCAAGCTTGGAACCTCAACATTTTGACTCCATTTATGAGCTAACAATTTTGCGCGTGTGTGCATGTGTGTGCACGCGTTTTTATGGTTCTCTTCGTCTGATGGTACATTCTGAAGTGGAGCTATGATGGGCTGTCAAGTACTTTGCTTTTTTCCTCTCAAGTCACTCAGGTACCAAGGACAAGAATACAACAGATGTCCTGAACATGGAAATGTGGAGAGGAGGAAGTAAGATTGAAGGTTTTTACTTTCTTTATGCACTCCATTTATTCTTGCAGTCTTGGTCTAAAATGTACTTTTCCCCCCTTTTGTACTTTTTGATTAAAAACAGGTGAGTGATACAAATCTTTGGGAAGAGATGAGGCAAGCTGCTGCTGTTAAGTGTCTTTGAGAACACACCTGTGCTGGTAATTCGTAACAAAGTATATATTTTAGCTATTTCTCAGTGAATAATGGGAAATCACTGAACAGTGATTTTCTATAATATATATTAAGGAGCAGGTTCAGTCTTTAGTACCATACCATTAAAAAATGTCAGAAAACTAAAATGAGCCATAAGAACATAAAAGAAGAAAACACTCTAGCCACCAGTGCAGGAAGTAACTTACTCAACCTACAGGGGATGACTTTTTTTTTAAGTTTGATTCTATTGTCTTTTTACATAAGTCATTAGTCTACATTTAAGAAAATGCAGCCATTTCTCAAACCATCTTACAACTGCACTCTGATGCTGCTAGCTTCAATACAACATCACAAAGCTGCAATTTGGTGAAGAAATTACTATTAACTGGCAAACAGTTATGAGCTGTAAGCCATTAATTTTGCCCAAAAAGCTAATTAAAACAGCTTAATTCAATCCACCCGAAATACACTTCTTCCACAGCAGATGTGGTACACATTATCAGAATTGCACACACATTAAATGGAACTACAACCCTATTTTTGCTGGTAAATCTAATCTAACCCATGGATACAAACTACACTATAAATACACACAACTCCAACATAGATCAAGTATGGTCTTTAGGTAAAATGGTGAATGCACAGAATATATAGAAAATATCACTAAAGTGTTCAATAGATATAGAAGGAAAAAAATCAACTGAATAAAGACTGCCTGTTTAGTGGCTACGAGGTCAACAAACGGGTTGTGTGTATGTGCTTGTTACTGTAGCTGCTAGATTGATGTGAACGGTTTTTGAGTCAGAAAGACAGGAAAAGAAAGCAATTAATGAGAGAAACGTGAGAATATAAACATCTGCACTGACTATAAACGAATTGAGGACCAGGAACCAGAAGAATATTTGATTTTTCCTGAGAATATCAGAGAGATGTCTCCCAAACTGAATTAATCCAAGTGAAAAGTCTTGAGATGGTGACAAAGGGATTTCAAGTAAATCACAGAGAAATGAAGCCGTTCTCTTGGATACATAATTCCACAGTATCCTGGTCTTGGCAAGCTGATTTATTAATTCATTTATTATGACTATTTGGCAGCCTGAGTCTCAATGAGAAGTGATGCAAACAATTAATGATGCGTACATACTTAGTGGCCAATTACATATCTGCCAAATATAACATGATATGTATGCTTTCAAATGAATATAAAGGCATTTTAAAGAGGGAACAGATGAGTCTGAACAGATAGTGAGAATAAATTAAGATATCATGTCTTATATTGTGTGAACCACTGAGGGCCAAAAATAGCAAACACACACACACACACACACACACACACACACACACACACACACACACACACACACACAA
>VOQJ01003490.1:68854-81919 GCA_015052665.1 Apistogramma diplotaenia
ATTAGGGTTGTCAAAAAAATCAATACTCAGATATTAATCTGTGCGAAAAATACTCATTTGTGACAGTATCAATACCAGCAGTACTGTCCTGGCCTCCTCCAGTTAACACACAACTTCACACAGCACCACTGCAGACACACACACTGCACTTGCTTGTACACATGTACACACAGACACACCCACACACACACACAATGCCTGCAGTCAGTTAATATATCACTTATCCCCCCTGCTGTGCCCCAGTTTCTGTAAGTCAGTTACGAGAATAAGGACTTTACAGCAGTGATCTTACATTTGACGCTATACACACAGCTCATTTGCGGGGCCTTATGAGCAGCATGTCTGTATTCTGTTTGAAAAATTTTCATCCTTAGCGTAAAGTCACTATTCTCCAAGTATTGTAAGATCCCAATGGAAACTATGGCTAACAACTCCCACTTTCAGAATATAAATAAATAAATAAAATAACAACAGAGGTGCAAAGACTTCATGGGCCAGGCAATTAAAGAGAGATTTGATTTGAGGAACAGCTTTCATGGGCACAAGCAAAATGCATGTTCTGGCCTTTCTGTGAGCCAACAGTTCAGAGGTCAGATGGTTCTGAAAACAAATTATCTAGTATGGTCAATGTGGGCAGCACGCCCAGTGAGGGGGCTCCATAAAGGGCATTATGAGATAACCCCCCCCCCCACACACACACACACACAATCATCCAAAGCTACAGTTCCTTTGTGCAGTCCCAGACTAAGCTTAAAAATCACACACTAATGTGATGACACTGATGCTACTAGACTTCTTCATACCTTTACTGAAAATAAAAATATACTGGGACTGTAAAAATGTCATGCCATATGAGAGACATTTTTAAAAAGTTGAAATGTAAGTGTTTAAGATGTATTCTGACTGACAACAGGGCTCTTGCTGCTACTCTCCACACCTCTGGTTTTCCTCTGGTTGCCAAATACAAATGCTGCAGGCAGAGAGCAACAATCTTCTGCTAACTATTGTGATCCTAACTCAACTGAATTAAGATCATTTTACCTTCACGAACACTGGGACAAATGGATACCCTGTAAACATACATTGGACAGATCAAAGTGCTTCAACTACCAAGCAGAATCAATAAGCAAATGCAAGATTTCAGTGTGTTAACATGCAATTTACAATGGAAGATAAGCTTCCCAAAGGCCCATGAAATTTGAAGTGGCTAACAAAAGAACTTGTGCAGAATGCAATATATACAAGCAAAGAGAATGAATTATTGAGAAGGGCTGAGTTCATCCTCTGTACTGTGATAAGCTGGGATTTAAGTGAAAAGATCGCATTAAATAACCTTAAAACACACTATATATATATATGTATATATATATATATATATATATATATATATATATATACACATACACACACACACATACATACATTCATCCAGGTACTGATTTGCTGTATCTGGGTCTGTGTGCTAACAATTCACCAGCTCTCCTTTTGTTAGCAGGATTGTGTGGCTTAGACTGAACATGAAAGGATTTCAAGGTGAGATTAAGATTCTTTGGATTCTCCTTCCTTAACTCCTCCATAAGAATACTGCCTATTAAAAAGCACAAGGAAATAAAAGAAAATCCCAGCAGGGTTTTGTCACCATACCTCTGAATTTACATTAATAAGTGCTTTCTGGAGTATGGAACACTTACTGAGTCAGCAGCGTTTGAGACTTTCATGCACTATGTGCCTCAGCACTCAGGGACCCCACTCTAACTTCAAATGGTCCGCTACCCTTGATATGATTCCTTAACACAGACCCTTTGCAATAATACCACTTACAGCTGATTGTGGAATATCTAGGAGGGAAAAATTTTGTTGCAATGGTGGCATCCTATTTTTATACATGCTTCCGATGGGCAGAAATATTAGAAGGCACAGCATACATTTTCACTACTATGCAGATAATACCCCGTTGTATCTATCCACGAAGCCAGATGACACACCAATTATTTAAACTGCACTGAGTGTTTCTTTCGTCACCTTTTTTCACTCTCTCTGTGTTTACACCACCCCACATTTAATGAGTATTAATCTTTGTCTCTGTTCCACAGCCTGTCTTTTGTCCCGTCTTCCTCCCCTCACCCCCAACCGGTCACAGCACATGGCTGCCCCTCCTGAGCTTGGTTGTGTCAGAAGTTTCTTCCTCTCAAAATGGAGTTTTTCCTTCCCACTGTTGCCAAATGCTTGCTTGTCTAGTTGTTGGGGTTTCTTCTCAGTGAGCTATTGATAAAGCATTCAATTGCTTGATCGGTGGATAACTGCCAGGCTGTTGACCAGCTGTTAATTTAATCACTACAAAAAAAACATCAAGAGGGGCCACAAAAGTGCACAGTCTACTTAGTCAACCAAAAGAACAGTTCACAACCAATAATAGTACATACTGCACCAATAAGCAGCTCAATTTCAGGCCAAAAAGGATGAATTCACCCACGCAAAGCCCAGGAGCGTTTGACTTACACTTTTTAATGTGCAACACAATGTAACTTGTTTGCATGAAATGTTTCCCTTCAGACATCTTAGGATTATAGAGTAGAACTTGGCATTGACAGTGTGAGCCCTGATATACAACCTGGTGAGTAAGCATGTTCCTGGTCACAATTGTGATCTAATGTGCCACTTGATGCTTGGACAACGGAAGCTATGCCAACTCATATTTAACATCATTATTAAAATCAATCAATCAATCAAAAAAAAAGTAAAAACAGAAACAACTGTCTTTGTATAGTAGCAACAAAGAAGCCCAACTACTTTTTTAAAAGCCACAAAGGGGAAAAATTGCCTTTAACAGGACAGCAAAAACCGATCTAACAATAGACAAGTTGAAGGAACATGGCAAGAAAATAAAGCACCATAACAAGTACTACAGTTACACTTTTCCACTCCCTCCTCGTCTTGTCCTGAATAGTCAGTTAATTAACAGGAAAAAGAAAGAAAAAGAAGCATGGCAAGCAAATGTCAAGTTTAACAAAGATGGAGGTTAACATTTCACAACAATGCAATACAACAGCAGCTTAAAAACTCATTCTAAAGAAAATAAAAGCAATTAAAAATGGCAAAAGGGGAAAAAGAAAATTCTAATTGTTTGGTTTAGTAACAGACACAATATGAGGGGAAAAAAGAGATCTGTTTTGTAGAGAACTCTTAGACTAATTAGAATTTTTTCCTTTCCTTCCTAATGATAGATAACTCTGTAAACTTCTCCTAAACAAAGCAGTACTTTGGAATAGCCAAAGGGGGAGTTTATTAATGTGTAATTAAGTGTTTTATTTCCTGCACATGCCTTTATTCCCTGTTTGGGCCTTCACTATCAGCCTATTATTTAGCTGCATCTACCCCCTTTTATTACTATATTCCCTGTTTTTGTCTTACTCTGTTTTCCTTCTGTGGCTCGGCAGGTGCAACGGACCATGTTGACAGCTTGTCCCTCCTCTCTTGCCACAGGGAAAACTGTCACCCCTGTCATTCAGGCCTATGAACACAGCATGGAGAGAGAGAGAGAGAGAAAGTCTGTGTGTGTGTGTGTGTGTGTTCTCAGGAGACTATGACAATGTGTGGTTTAAGGGTAGAGGTGCTCTGTTAACTCTGCCAGAAACAGCTGAATGTGTGGACACACACACATTGCTGACAATGACTTAAGCATGATGGGGACTTCACAACCTCAACCTGGAAGGGCAAAGCCTTCAGGGAGCAAAACTTTGCAACCGATGACACGTGATGCAGCAAATGGAGAGAAGTCTGTATGAGTGGAGTATATCGGTGCACATAAGCACAGGGAAATATAATGTGGTTGTTCTTAGCAAACAGTAGCGAGCATTCAAGCACCATGGTATTACTGTGTATAACCACTACATCCATAACAAAAACTACTAGTGTCATTACTATGAACAGGTTTTACTTGTTAACTTGTTATCACTGTACAAGGTGCTTATTGGTTAACAGTGCAAGCCATTGTGACAGTTTTCCTCAAAAATGATGTTAAAGAGATGTAGTTTTATCATATCTATAACTTTATAATATAATTCTTACAAATTCCTTGTTTACAAATAATCTGTCTCTCGTTGTCGTTTCTGTGTTATCCTGTCTTCCATTCTCAGGATTCTAACTGTGTGACATTTATGAATTTTTGTATGTGTTTTGATTTAGCCAATAAAAACTTGCTTGCCTACTGTATGTGTCCTCCATTTGGGTCCTCTAAGTGTGACTACATCTATTGCATATTAACATAATTAGTTGAAAAGTTTGTCTATCCACTTCCCCCTTTCACAAATCAAATTCAAAATGATCATATATTTAAAAAGGGCTGCTTCTGATTGTGTTTACATTAAACACAGCATCAAAATTGCACATATTAAGGACATACACTTCTAGGGTGAAGTATAATGACTAATGTGGGACCAAGGCAGCAAAAACAACAAAAAAAGAAAACGAGAACCTGCAGCCAAAAAAAAGAAGACGAAAAAAAGAAAAAACAAAAAAACAACAACAGTATCACAAGGCTCCAACATGGTTTAATGGGTTACGCTGTCAAAGCCTAAGAGAGTCTGTATGCGAGTGTGTCCGATGGGGGCACTGGCCCTAGACAAAGTGCTCTGCCAGCTTTCTGCCCACTGCTCTTTTCATTGCTGATGGATGGACCTTGTTCAGCACCATCTGGCTAAAGGATACCTCACATTAATCATTATAAACACACACACACAGTTTTTTTTTACACATACCAGATATTCAAAAAAAACAAATGAATGCACTTGTCCATAAGCAATGCAGACAAAATGTTTAAAAATGTAACCTTATTTTTCACTGCGGCAAATTATTTTAAAAACCAAAATAGTGGACTTGACTACAGTAGAGTACAACACAATTTTCTGTTACGACAAATATTGAGGGCGTGTTTTCAAATTCCATAAGTATATATGTATACACAAAATAATATTTAAAAAGTACAGAGTGCGATACTGTTTAAACCGTTTAAAGGACAAGAAAAAAGTGACAAAAAGAAAACAAAAAAAAATCTTTTCTGACAGCTTGTTATGGTTTTTATTTTAGCTAACCCGTTCCTCAATTATTCATTCAGAGTTAGTCAAGACAGACGAAGAAACAAGTTTGGTGCAAAAACAGCAGTTAGTTCATTTAAAAACATTGTTTCATTTGGTTGGCAGCCTGAAGCTGCAATAAAGCCTCAACTAACCCACAACCCTCTCCCCAGCTCACTCTTTATTAATGACCTTTTCATCACAATAGGCAGATGCATACAACAATAATGACTTTAGAAACACCAATTTCTCCCTTCTCTCCAAATCTATGCGCGCGCGCGCACGCACACACACACACACACACACACACACACACACACACACACACACACACACTCCCGCTGCCTCACACTCAAAAACACACAGACATGGAATGTGTTAGTAAACACATGATATTCTTAAATAAACCATAAGCTGAAAGAGCAGACACCCAAGGGAATGATGTAAAATGAGGGACATTATCAGCCTTCATTTATTTCTATCTAACGGCTATATGGGTTTAATACAGGCTGATTTGCTTTAACATTTACACTTTAAATGGACATGGGCAAGGACAGGAAAAACTGTGCTTGATCTGGAAGGATGCATGCTTGACATTAGACTTGTTATCATTAAATCACATCTCACGGCTATGTGGATTTTTAATGTAATGATCTATTTGCACATCTACGCAATCTTTGAAAAAGGAATGAGGCCAGAGGTAAAATTTCTATATGATGAGCTGCTTCAGAGAGTGTTAAAAATACATGCATCACTTTGGACGAATTTCATTTCTCAAATATAGCGAAATTTAACAGTAAGTTAATAACTGACAAGTTTCACTGCTGCGGATTAAAAACATTATGAAGCAGTAACAAATCTGATGTAAAGTTATTTGATTTTGTCAGTTGCAATATTGTGGTAGTGCTAAAATGTGCTTTAATGTATGAAAGAACAAAATCAAATGCACAATATACAAATGAATCATCGCTTTGTTTCCCAGCCTGTTTCTATAGGAAGGGTTTTCCCGTCTTTCTTTCTGACTGCAACATAGTAAAAACAAAACACACCCTCTGCCAGTGATCTGGTCCACACCAGGTTCTACAATTATTTGTGCTGCTATGCTGTGTTTGGTTTTGCCATCGTGGCCAAACATCTCCACTTTCTCGTCTGTCCAAAGGATGCAACTCTGCAAAACTAAGCTGATTCTTTTTCTCCTGGAAACCTTTCTGGGTAAGCCATAACTTGGTCAGTTTTTCTTTTTCTTTTTTAAAATTGGATTTTTAAAACTTTACAACACAACACAACTCAAACAGCAACAACATAACCGCTTAAAATAAATAAATAAATAAAAAGGACAGTACATCAACTTAAACAAATCCCTGAAGCATAATGGCTGAAATTTCAGGTTTGATGAAACCTTGAGGAAAAAGTTTGTCTTAGGAGTTTAAAATCCATGTCAAATATTCCAGTGGCACGAAGTCCTGCAGTACACTTTGCCAGCCTTTAACAGTGGGACCTCTTGCACTAATCCACTGCATCAGGATATTTTTCCTTCCAGCTAAAGTAAGTATGCAGTACAATCTTTTTTTTTATCATTCGAGGTCACATTTTTATCAAGAAGCCCTAAAAGTAGTAACAAAGGATTCATTCATACACATATTCCCAATACTGTCAAACAGTGTGTGAAAGTCCGATTTCTGTTTCTCTGAGCTCTGCTGTCTGCTGTTGGGGTGAATTACCTCCACTCCTGGGAAGACTGCCAACTGTCTCAAATATTTGCCACTTTTTTCTGACTTTATAGTGATGGACTTCAAATTGTTTGGAAATTGCCTTGTAGCCCTTCCCAGATTCCCAGATCCTGAAGAAGCATTAATTGTTTCTTGAGGATCACTGCTAATGGTTTTCCAGTCTAATATGTCATGTGTTGTTCATCTGAGGTTGTATTTACCCAATTTTAAGACCATGTATTTTTTATCCTGATATGTAAACCCTTATAACTGACAGGTGTGCTTTCTTTTATTACGATTGTATCTTCCATCTTCAGCCATAACTGTTTAAATTAAACTGCACAGCCTCAGATTGTCTGGTTTTAAAATGTACTGTATTATCTTGACATAATTTAATTCGTTCCATCATAAATCAACCTCCATGTACACTTATCATTCTCACAAAGGATGACAATATGTAGAGCTGACACAGAAAATGAAGATAATCAAAAATAGCTATAAAGTTTAAGACATGCGCTTTCCTGCAAGGGCAATTACAGACCGTGCCAGTCTTTATGCACGCTGACTTGTTACGAAATTTCTGTTTCATGTGTTTTGCCTTCTTCAAAGATTTATTCAAAAGGTGGACCAGGGTTTAATGAGGCATTTGCAGGGGTTACGCAGTAGCACAATTTAATTCCTTTAATAAATTTCAACTTCACCTGCAAGTTCCAAAAAAAGAATAATGAAAGAAATTAAAATGAAAAAAGTTAAATGATAAGTTCAGAGTGGCATACAGTCACACATTTGGTTTCTCGGTTCCTGTGAGAATCATACTTAAAGACTGAGCATGATTATGAATACTATCTGATTTAGATATAAATGAATTTGGATGACCTTCCCCTCTTCTCCTCATTCAACTTCTCTATTTTTGCTAGAATTTTTCTTTATTCATGATTGTGTGTTCTATTACTACTATTCATGCTTTTATATGTGAGGTTGTGTTTGTCTGTGTTATGCAAAGATGTGTGTGTCTGCCTCCATCTCTCCAAGATCTTTTAAATTAGCAACTAGCATATAAAAACAATGCATCACACACTTTGCTACAACAACAACAACAAAAAAAGCTAAAGTGTCGGCATATAAATGTAACACACTGTCAGATGTGCTGGAAACGTTTCAATCACCAGCGTGTTCACATTCACTTTGCAAAAGCAGGCGGACAGCTTCTTTGTACACTATATTCATTTTTTTCCTTCATGATAAAGAGTGTGTTAATAATAAACTGTGGTCACACCATCTGATTTTGAGTAGTCAAAATGATATAACAGTCTTTTTTATTCATCAAAATGTTATTTGTGTTTTTTATGATGGGAGAAAAATTTGGTTAGAGCCCATGAATTTGACCCTCCCAGAACATAACAGGATGGAGCCAGGGTTTCATCATCATAAACATGGCTAACAATTCAATTCAATTTTATTTATACAGTCACCTCAAGGCGCTTTTTATTGCAAGGTAAAGACCCTACAATAGTTATAGAGAAAACCCAACAATCAAAACGACCCCCCTGTGAGCAAGCACTTGGAGACAGTGGGAAGGAAAAACTCCCTTTTAACAGGAAGAAACCTCCAGCAGAACCAGGCTCAGGGAGGGGCAGTCATCTGCCACGACCGGTGCAACTGTTAATCTGATAACAAGCTAATGATTAAGAACTTCAGAGTCCCTTTTTAACAGCACAATCCATGGTCACATGCATCAAGTGCCAGCAGTAAGTGTAGTGAGTTTCATTTCTGTGATGCTGTACGATCGATACAGTGACAACTTTTGCTGCACAGCTGTGGCCCAGAGCACAAGCAGCAGTTTGAGCAGTGGAAGTGGCACACTGTAAATCTGCCCCTCAGCATCAGACTGCAAACACTGACTTCTACTCTAATGTCCTGAGGTGTCAGAGAATTTTATTTCAGGGATTGTTTTTGCTACTTATAACTGTAGTTCATAAATTTTTGATCGCACCTTCTACAAACACAAACACAGACAAATGGACAAAGATGCTTTGGAAATACAAAATCTCTCAAACACACTTTCTCTTTCATGATGCAATCAGGAACAAAAAATTGAGTTGTCCTCATTTACTTGATTACTAATTAGAGCCACGCATCTTGGGGAGACAATAAATTCATCACAGCCTTGAAAACAATGTTGGTGACCAACAACTAAAAAGCAGTAAATGATACTGTCTTGAAAAAAATAGAACTCATGTAATCCAGGAAAGTTATACTGAAAGATCTTACCTTGTGGTCATAAGGGCTGTAAGAGTGGAAGAGCTGAGAAAGCTCTTTAGTCCTTTGTTTCTTCTGCAGACAGGAAAAAAAAAGAAAAGTGAAGTTTAACATCTCTGTACATATCTGTGTATTCTTTAATGACAATCTATTCATCCAAATTAGTGTAGTGTCAAGTTTGAAGCCATTTGGATGAGGGGGTGAACTTCTTTTTTGGAACTGCAAGCCCACAGGGACATTTGTGACCTCGAACAGCATCACAACCTCTGTCACCTAATTCAGATAGGAATATTAGCAAACATCTACACTCTTTCTGAGATCAACAGACCAACAACAGCAGAGTTTAAACACTGACTCTAACCGGGGACAACATTGGTAAAGCTACAGTAGACTAACAGTAGAGCTTTATTAGAATTAATAAGAAGTAATCTCTCTGACCCAACAGCAGCTTTCTGAAACCAAAGATTCACAGTCTGAAGAGTTTCTTATCGTCCTTGCTTTTTGTTTTGCTCGAAAAACTTTTTTTCCTTTTAGACTTGTAACACACTTCATTTTATTTTTACGTGTTCCTCTGTATCTCCCTGTCCTCTATTTTCAGACAGTGATTGTAGAAACAAATATTATAGATATGGACACATTGCAGCTCCACTGATTTGAACTGACTGGGTAATTTCAAATGGATGGAAAAAATGCCAAGGCTGACACGTGTGCACGAAATGAATTAATAATAATAATAATAATAATGAATGAACTGTGGGAATGGATTTATCTGTGCAGCATCTGTGGCAAAAAAAAAAAAAATTCTCATTTCATTCCCAGTTAAAGTTTGGCCTTAACCCTTGCATGTACGTAATGTATAATGAGATTCACGAGTGTGAGACACGACGGTTTGATATGTGGCAGTTGTTAATGCAATCATTTTCATGAGGCTGATGTAGCTACAGAAAGCGCTAATTAGCTCACTGATTAGGTCATGTATGGCTAAAGGGAAAGGACATATGAACATGTTACTGCACCTAAAGGGAGAATGCATTCATTGCTATTTCCCTCCTCCTCCTCCTCCTCCTCCCTCCCTCTGTTTTTCTTTCAGTGTTAGAATGTGCAGGGTTGCGTTGAACGTCCTTAGGCGAGATCTGCACGTTCTCAACAGAAAATCTAAGTTGTTCTGCTATCGCACAGCTAGACAAACATGCAAATTCAGGACTGGCAAAGGCATCTTCATGCTTGAATGAAGAGGAGGATGAAAAATATAATGTGTACAACATGGTTAATCCAATGGACAAAATTTCAAAGGCGCGGCATTACATGGTCTCTGCTGAAGTCCACAGATGGGACCTCTGTGAGGCCAAAGTAAGACAAGAAGAAATGGTCTACACATAGAAGTGTTCAAAGATGGTGACTGTTTTCTCGCCCAATATGGACCCTTCCTGTTATTCTCTGTCACTGCACCTCTCGTAGCTTGTAGCTCTATTCTCTATCCCTCCCATCTTTTCGCTTTCTTCTGTTTCCATATGTTACCCATCTTTTACTCATTGTCTGTTCACTCAAGGCTCTTCTGATCCATACAATCCTGTAATCACTGGCCCTGTCCCACTGCCATCCTCACATTCTTGTTTTCATCTGATTCCCTCTCTATTCCTCTGCCAAAGGGTTCTTTGGAATCCCCAAATCCTCTTTTCTCTCATTTTCTTTGCCTTTCCACATACCCCTCCATGCCCCTCCTCCTGTTCTCTGTTTCTCCAGTGGGAGAAAACTCATTCTAATCATTCAGTCTCTGCTCTCTCACACACTCCCCCCCACCACCCCCACCATAAGTATGTCTCTTGATAATTTCTTGCACTCTCTCTTTTTGCCTTGAGCACCTCGGGTATGAGCAGCAATCTCATCATCGTTCCTCAACACCTTTCTCCCCCTTCTTACCATCCCTTCATAACTTTTACCATCAGTCTGTATTCAGTGATGCTCGACATTGTGTGTGTGTGTGTGTGTGTGTGTCTGTGTGTGTGTGTGTGTGTGTGTGTGTGTGTGTGTGTGTGAGAGAGAGAGACAGAGAGTGTGACTGTAAGACAGATGTAACTGCAGGTAAGGATTTATCAAGCCCCTATGAATACTCAGCAGAATTTGTTTCTGTTCAGCAGCGCGCACACACACAAGCGCGCCAACAAAAAGAACAACAATGTGCCAATACGAGCGCACACACTGACTCATAGATACAAACAAAAGATGTACGCTCATATGGATAAAAGTACAAACACGAGAGAATTCAAAGATCAACATAAAAACAGACAAAAAGGAGACAAAAGTGTTAATGTGAGCCTGAAAAAATGCTTTTAAAGATAGAAAATTATGAGAAAACAGATCAATTCCCAGTTTCCTGTCATAACAGGAAGAGGTGGAAACCTCAGCTCATTATTTGTAATCCTACAGCTTTTTCATTTTCTCAGTTTTGCCTGTTCCCAACCTTTAGGTTAAGAGCTGCACAAAATCCTCCGACTATCATGGAAAGCTGCTGGAGAAAACTGTTATCCAGCTCTGTCTGCGGGCCCTAGAACAAGAACTACACTTAGAGTCTACAAGCTCAGAGTCTGGAGGTAAAGATGCAAATGTGAAGTGAGAGGAAATTTAAATAGACCACAGATGATTATTATTTACACTTTGAGACTTGGGTATAATTATAGAAATCTATTAATCTATGAAGAGATGGGAAACATCAATTTAACAGTTATTCTTAAATTATAAAAAAAAATCTTTTCCAAAACGTATTTATTTAGCAAAGAACATGCCAAGACCTTTGCGACTTTTTACTCATTTAATTTCATTTTTAATTTCAAGAAGTTTACCAATGTGCATAATATGCAAGACTTTTTCTGTACGTGTGTGTGTGTGTGTTTCCGTGTGTGTGTGTTCCAAGTTAATTCTGCATGCTGTTGAGGTTGTGTTAGTGACAACCCAGCAATGCAAAGCCAATGTGTGAGCATGTGGACCTGTCAGTGTGGTGATGATGAACAATGGTTGTTATCATGACATCCATCTGTTGTCTCCAGAGAATGATGCTTCACAAAACCAGAAGTGACATCACATGAATGCAGCCACTTGCACTCATACACAAACTCACAGGAGCAGTGAAGACACAAGTAAACACAATACAATATATTGTTGCTGTGTTTTTAAGGCTTGTTACCAGTGTTATACAAGAGAAGCACAGGCTTGAATTCGATCAGCAAGGCCCTGCACTTAGTTTAGAGCTTCTGCGCTGATGCAAGGCAGCAGAATTTAACGTGGTATTATTACACCAGCATTATTACACCTTGCCCCACAACAGTGGGGCAAGGTAACAGTGATCTCGCCTATACTGAATGTGCTTCTGGTCATCCGTATGTGTCCATTTGTCTTTCCCTAATGACAAACAGATGTTCATGATATTCATGATATAGAGCTTGAGTGTTGTTATACCTATAGTCAAAGAACCTTGGGCATAAACTGCACAGTTGTGTCCGTGAAGGATTTATACCTCCTAAAGCCCACAGTGTTTATGACTTTCCTTTCTCTGCAGAAGTCACTAAACTAACATTTTCCAACCATGTGCCATATATGCCACAGGTTTTGTCAAGTAACATTTACAAAAAGTATATAATGGATCCATCCATCCTCTTCTGCTTAGCCAATTCAGGGTCAGAGGGCTTATTTCAGCTGTCATGGGGTGTAAAGGCAGGACTAATAGAGACAGACAATCATTCATGCTCACATTTACATCTACAGCCAATTTAGAATTTCCACTTAACCTAACCTACACATGTCTTTGGGTTGTAGGAGAAAGCCGGAGTACTGCTAGAGAACTGGTGCAAGCATGAGGAGAGCAGGTAATGTAATGTAATTCATTCTTCCATCAATGATTGCAAGCCATCCAGGCCTGAAGTACCATGAAACAGAGCAGCACCACACTACGCAGTTCCCTCTATGCGTCACAGGTGGGAAGACGTTTTAGTATTGGTGCCTATTTGACCTGTAAATACAGTGTTGTTCAG
>VOQJ01003490.1:103329-114029 GCA_015052665.1 Apistogramma diplotaenia
TGTGTTTTTTCTGCGTTTTTTTTTTTTGGTTTGTTTCAGTCTAATTCCTTTAGGGACCTCCTGCACCTCCCGCCTTCCAGTGAAACATTAGCCCCGGCTGATACCTTAAACCCTTGTGGGAGTGCTGGTGCGTTAACTGCTGAAGGTATCTTCTACAACAAACAGAGCAAGAGACTGTCTCCACAATGTGCACAAACAAACACTGTGTAGTCACGCTACTGATGCATGTGTCCTGCTGTAACCCAAGGAGGTTTGACATAACTATCACTCCTCGTGACTAATAGGGATGACTAACACACTCACGCATATGAGACACACAAGTGTCTTGGAGCCGTTTGTTTGCAGAGAAACAGTCACTACACTCAAGAGACAGACGCTCAAAGTTTATCAGTAGCCACAACGCCACACTGACGTCACACGTTAGTAACAAAAAAAAGGTTCTTTAATACTAGAAATGCTAAGCAATAAAACTGATTGTTTTACTAAAATACTGACTGAAAATATAACTTTCCCAGAATCAAGTCTCATTTATTGTCCCATGAAGTCATAAAATTATTTCAGTGTTCTTGTCAATATATTTAAAAAAAGAAAGAAAGAAAACAAATACCTTGGAAGAGGAAGAAATTATTGATTTATTTCATAGGAATGAAAACAAAAAATATTGGTTGGTTGCTGGTTCTTGTCATGAATCAGTAGCACAAAGGCTTACAGAAATCTATGCAGGGTGTTTGTGTTATACGTTTAAGTCAGGTCGTGTTTATCTGCAGTTGTCAGATGAAGATCAGACCACAGTTTATGTGCATTCCCCGCAGAAATCCTGGAAATTCCAAAGAGCTCCCAAACTTTTCCTTGCAGCTGTCTGGTATATTCGTTTAACATATTGGTGTCAAATCCTGTTAAGGCTGAAGGGCTGACTGCTTCCACTGAATCAAATGTTGCACATGAGAAACAATTACTTATCTGTTGTAGTGCCACACATAAGAAGCCGATTTGAACAAATAATTTTGTAAATGCAAGGAATGCATACCATGAATCAGCAGGATAATTCAGCCAGCTGCATTTGAAAAGTGAATAATTTTCTCTTTGGTTTATAAACAGATGATGAAAACTAGATTATTATGCTAAAAAGGTTCACTGACTGTATTTGTATTTGTATTTGTATTTGTAGACCTGTGAATTGGAGCTCATGCAGCTATGAGTATGTCTTACATTTTAAGAAGAAAAAGGGAGGGGGGCATCAACGGGTTTAAAATTTGGCTCCATTACACAAAATGACATTCAGGTCAGTTAAGATTACAGTCACAGCAGCATGTGAGGTGAACACGGCCCCTGAAGACACGTGTAAAAATATCAATCACACCTCAGTGAGTTAAATCAGTGAAGCAATGGATTGAAGCAAGGCAGAATGGTAACCAAACGCTCAAAGGGCGATTAAATGGGTGTGCTGGCTTCCCCACAGGTCACGGTGCAGGTCAAGGGTCAATGAATCAGTCGGCTGTTGACCTTATCCAAATTCAGATTCTTTTGGGAAAGCAATTGGAAAATTACACCGAACATAATGTTTCGAATATTTTGTGGTGTTCTTTTGTTCTTTCACTTTGGCCACACAGCTTTTAAACACATAAACAATGGAAAGTTTTTTTTACTGCGTCCATTTACAACAGACGTGAAAAACGAATGTGTCTTCTTGGAAGAAGGACCTCTATGCCCTTATACTAAAAGGGTTTCAAGAGGTCAGGAGCACATAACCTCCGGGGGAAACCATCCTATCAACCAGAGGGAAACCCCAGAAGGTCTGGGTGCCACTCAAGGCCCCATCATTAATCTTTATCCAGTAGCATGAAGGCTTACACCCTCTGCCTCTCTTTTCTGCTCAACCCAACTAACCCTAAATTTCTACATTAAGATTTTTTTTCCCTCTGCACACATATAAAAACCAAACCCAATCCCCTACTCACAGGGGCATAACCATTCTTTTACTGGCACTTTCGTTGGCCCCAGTGGTTAAAGCACACTTAATCCTTGAGAGTAGTTCTGGGAAAATCTGCCAGATATTATGGCAAACTAAGAAACAACTGCAGAAAATCCCCTGACCACATCCACTCATTCTGTAAAGGCTTTATCCCACCATAACAGGATTTTCTCCATGCATCATTACATAAAGACTACAACTGAGTTATGTGATTTTAATTGATGGAAGCAGAGAGAAAAGAGAATTTTTTTTTTAAAAAAGGGACTAACGGGAAACAATCATTCCACTGATTGTTAGAATTATTCATGGCAGAACACAATTAAGTTAAACCCACCAAAAATTACCTCTAATGCTACTGTATTCAAAGGAGAACATATGCAATGATTCTTTTCTCTACAGATGTGGATATGTTTAGTGGAAGGTTCTATGTACCATTTGCAATGTGAGGTAGGCTAAACGATTTTAATTAACTTTATTTTCCAAGTTCATCTACATCGATTAGTACTACTTCTACCATATTCCTTTTCCAGTCATAAACACTTGGATAACACTACAGTATCTCAGGATCAGCAGGGGTTGCAGTTCCTCTCGATTTTTAAAGAAATTTTAAATTTCATGATCATACTTCAAACCTTGATGATGAACCAGGGTGCCATTAATTAATTTCTGATGGTGACTTGACTCTTTCCTGACAATGATCATTTATTTTTCTCCAGTTTCAACTAGGGATGCAGCTATTTGATATCGGTCTGATCCTGACTTAAATCACGGTACTGGATATCGGAAAATAATAAAAAAATGAAATCCGATCCATTAAACATCGTTTAGCTGCTTTGCAGTGCTCCGGCTTCTTCTTGTGGGTTTAACCAAGAAATCAGCTTAGTGCTGCGTTACCGCCACCTACTGGAATAGAGTGGGGATCAGGAGTTAGAAAACACCCTCACCTCTCCTTGCTGTGACAGAAGTGGATTATCGCTGTCATGTGTTTCCACGCCTCCGCCACTCTCCTCTCTATCGTCTCTGTGAGTTTACTGTTCAGAATTTCAGCTGTTTTTTTTCTCTACTTCAGATCGCTGTGACCACAGGTCGCTAGCTAGCGCCAGTGGTTAGCATTAGCGATCGTCTGGAAGGACCCCTTCCCCGTCAAAATATTCTTTATACTTTAATCCCTGACTAGTGGCTAAATATAGACCTGCAGTAGAAACGTATTCAGGAGGATGCTTGTGATTACAAAGCTTTACAATATTACGCTCATGTAGCTCCCAGTTTTTCAACAAATACTGAGAACACAGTAGCAGCAGGCAGCTGTTTTAGCTGCAGTCTGTCTGACACACGCTGTTAGAGATGGTGCGCAAAAACAGCTGTTTCCCCTGAAACCACCATTAAACCTTTACCTGGAAACAGCTGGAGGTCCTTCATCAACCATCTGATCATCAAGTGAAGAAAAGAGAACTTTGTGCTCCAGCCACACTCTTTGTTTCACACAGTAATTAACTGCAGTATGGAAGTTAAAATATGCAGATGAACTGTTAAATATGAAAAAAGTATTTATCCAATTTCTTGAGTAATTGATGGAATAATTGAAAGAATATGCGATTCATGCATTTAAAAAAATGTTAATTTTTTTTCATTTAATTTTAAAAATGAAATTAAAAATGTAATAAAAAAAAAAAAAGATTGGATTTGTATCGGTATCGGCGGATACCCAAATAGAAGTATCAGTATCGGAGATAAAAAGGTGGTATCGTGCCATCCCTAGTTTCAACAGTGCTTCCGGGATTTTTCTAACCATACATTTTAGCTTGCTCTAATGGTATCCACACAGAACCACTTCGAGACCCCATGCAGAACACCCCCTGCCCCCCCCCACACTAAAAATGTTTCTTGAAAAGAAAAAAAATAATATATTTAACCTTCATGTCCTAATGGGGTTCAGGATTTAAAGCAAACAATGTCAAGGAGAGAGGTCTGACGTGTGATGTACGGATATGTGTGCGCGTGCAGGTTTTCAATGATAAGAAACACTGCAGGAGTGTGACCCCTCGCAACCTCTGCAGAGCTGCTGGCTTTAAGCTGTTTGTAAAGAGAAACAACATTTGTCTCCTGTTGTGTGTGACAGTCAGATAAGCTATGACCTCACACACACCTGCACAAGATGCCTGTCCCCTCTTCTGAGGTGAACCACACATGTTTAAACAAAGGACTGCTTGTGAGAATCTATATTAACAGCCTGACTCATGCACACACAAGCACTCCCACAGCGCATGTGTGGGGCCTTTTTTCTGTGTTAAGTGCTTGAAGGGGTGGGGGGGTTGTCTAAACAGGCTTATGACCCAGCAAGAAAGAGTATAGATTTAATAATGTAAGCTGACTTTGCAAAATTAGAAAAGATCAGTAAATAGTTCAGTAAAAGACAGAAAATGCCAACGATTATCAATGTATATTTGATATAAAGTTATTATCATGATGCTATTTTTACATTTACTGTGTAGGTCGTCCAGTCTTACAAAGCCCACTGAAAAGACCATTTTGCTCAAAAGCAAACAAAGCGTTAAAAACAGAGGAGACGGATACTAATTCTCCCTCAACACCAACTTGTTGCATCCATGAATTGAAAGGGCGCGCACACACACACACACACACACACACACACACACACACACACACACACCCCTTACAGCGACTCACACAAAAGACAGTTTACGGCTTGTATGTGGAAAGATTGCAAATGTGTGCGTCTGTGGGAAAGGTCTCTGTGTGCTCCTTGACAATTTACCACAGTTGGGGGGGTGGGTTTGGCAAGATTAGTGGCACTGTGTTAGAATTTCTACTGAACAACACAAAACAACAACAAAAAAAAGCAACTGGAGACAAGGAGAGAACACTGCTATATCCACAAATGAGCCAGGGAGAAAGCAACAACTGTGACTCAACTGTCTTGAAAACAAACGTGAGACTTGCTATTGTATTGGTACTGTTTGATACGTGTGTGTGTGTGTGTGTGTGTGTGTATATATATATATATATATATATATATATATATATATATATATAAAAAAATCAATCAAAACAGTACCAATACATTCTCTAACCTTTTTTTAAATGACCTACAAGCAGAATCATTTACAGTATCAAAACTACTACAGATGGTAAATGCTCGAGTTCTTATATAGTGCTTTTCTACTCTAATTGAGCACTCAAAGCGCTTATACAGTACAACACATTTTGCATTCACCCATTCACAAGTTCTTTTACTGTCTAACATTCACACAAATTCACACTCCAACGCTGGTGTCAAGAGAGCAACTCAGGGTTCAGTATCTTGCCCAAGGAAACTTTGGCACTAGCATGGAGCAGCCAGGAATCGAACCACCAACCTTCTGATTAGTAGGTGGCCTGCTCTAACTCCTGAGCCACAGACACCCCAATATCGAATTAATATCCAATATACTGTACAGCTCTCCAATTCCCGAAGACTTGAAAAACTGTGTAAAATATAAATAAAAAATGATGCAATGATTTGCAAATCTCATAAACCTATATTTTATTCACAATACTTTAAACTGAGAATATGTACCATTTGATGGGGGAAAAAAGTAGCAGAGCCATTGCGTAGCATCCCTTCTTCTTTTAACAGCAAGCTATAAACACCTTGGAAATGAGGAGACCAGCACCACTCTTCTATTGTACTATGAAGCCACACTGTTGTAATAGATGCAGTATAGCAGTTCAGAATTGTCTTGCTGAAATAGGAAAAGTCTTCCCTAAAAAAGATGTGGATGGGAGCACATGTTGCTCTAAAACCTCTGTACACCTTTCAGCATTGATGGTACCTTTCCAGATGTGCAAGCTGTCAATTCCATAGGCACAGACACACAGAGATGCAGGCTTTTGAACTGATTGCTGATAGAAATCCAGATGGTCCCTCTCCTCTTTAGTCTGGAGGATGTAGTAGCCATGTTTTCAAAAAGAAATTTCAATTCATCTGTCCACAGAACAGTTTTCCACTTTCCATCAGTCCATTTTAAACGTACTTTGGCAAAGAGAAGAGGGCAGTTTTTCTGGATCAACGTCACATGATTTTTTCTTTGAACGATAGAGCTGTAACCTGCAGTTGTGGATTGCACAGTGAAGTGTGTTCATATGATTTCTGCGCCCATGCAGAGATTTCCATGTCAGAAGGTCTTTCAGCCTCGTTTCTTTTCAGTACCACTTTTTCCCCCCCGTCTGTTGTTTCCCGTTCCAACCTCTGTGACATGCTGCTGCCATCAAATTCTAAATAAGCAAAAAGTAAAATGTCTCCGTTTAAACATTTGATGTGTTTTCTATGTTCTATTATGAATAAAATCGAGGTTTATGACATTTGCAAATTATTGCATTTTTTATTTATATTTTACACAGCCTCACAACTTTTCTGGAATTGGGGCTGTATATTGGATCTGAATAATTTATGAAAAAAAAAATGCCTTCGGTCAAGGACAGAGCACAGGTGGATTTCAGACTAACGGAGCTTGCGTTTGATGTCAGCAGGGTTTCCACACAGGGCCAGAGGGAAAACAAAGGGAATGTGGGAAAGACTGGATGAGAAAAGGCTGTAAACGGGTGAGGTGGTCAGAGATAAAGAGACCTACAAGTGTGTCACAACGATCCAAAGATGTGACTCACAAAGTATCACATGCACACAGACACAACAACATAAGGACATGTGAGCAAGAAAAAAACAGGGAAGTGGTTCTGTGAACCCGCCAGTATTGTCAAATGCATGGAGTATAATATGTAAGTTTTTTGACAATGACACATTTTCTTTGTAATTTGGCTGCTTTGCACCAGCACAGTGGATTTGAAATTAAACTATCACGTTAGGACTGAAGTGCAGAGTTTCAGCTTTAATTCAGGGTGATAACTGTCTAGGAATTAAGGCCTTTACACACAGAATACATTGTGGAGGGAAAAAAAAGCAGGAAATTCAGAATCTTTCAGATGCGAGCTTGTTGTGTAATCGACATACACACTAAACGTGCTGCGTTTTTGCAAATAACTCGTCCCCATGAAACGCACTGTGAAAAAAACTAGGTCAACGACAGCGACGATGTGATGAGGTCCTGATGTTTCTAAACAAGAGGAGGAGGAAACAGAGATTCTGGGTTCATCCAACTTTCATGAGAAAGCAGCAGCAGGGAGAGTTTCACGCTTCGATCCAGGAGTTGAAGCTGCATAACGGCCGCTGTCGTACGAGTTCAGGATGCCAGTGGGGAAAGTTTAAGCTCTTGCTGGCAGAGCTGAGATCATATCTGAGAAGGCAGAGAAATGATTTCAGTGTCTACAGTAGCCATGTGTCTGAGGAAAAATATTATTTTACTGTTCTCTCATCACTGTATATTCAGTATATCAGTGGGCGTTTTTGGCTATTTGCTCACACGCCAAATGCAGCGGTGTGATTCGTCAGATTTGTTCACTTGCGAAAATCTAAGAAAAAAAACCAAACTTAATCAGGAAATTCGCACTGTGAAATGACGCTGTCGGTGTAAGTGGCGGCATTAAGAAAAGATGAATCTGGAAATAATTTTTAACGCACAAAACATTCACAGGAATTTTACGTGTCTGGTGTGTAACGGCCGTTTCAGTGGCTCGAAAGTAATTTGACAAATTAACGTAATTTTAGAAATAAGGATGTTTTTTAGTACTTGGATGAAAATGACTGCCTCAAGTGTGGAACCCTAGCACATCACAGCAGTTGCTGCTCATTCCTGGGTGTCTCTGCATTCAGCTTTGTATTTACGAAACACATGCTCTTTGCTTTGACAAACTCTTGGGTTGCTTTTGCAGCGAGCTTTGGATCATTATCCGTTTGCACGGCGAGGTGCTGTCTGATCAGTTTTGCAGCATCTGGCTGAGCACAGAGTACAGCCCTGTTCACTTGACAGTTCATCCTGCTGTTTCTATCAGCAGTCACATCACCAGTAAACGCTAGTTCCATTTCAGCCTTACATGCCCATGCCATAACATTGCCTCCATCATGTTTGACAGATAATGCGGTATCCTTCGGATCGTGAAGCGTTCCTTTCCTTCTCCATACGCCTCTCTTCCCATCATTTTAGTAAAAGTTAATCTTGTGCAATTTTCAGAGCTCTGCAGGCTCTTTTAGAGGTTTTCTGGCCTGGCTGTCCTGCTTTTCACTGTAACCACTGATCTGAATCTTATTTAAACTCTCTGTATTTACATTTGTGAAGGCCTCACATGATTGTAGACTTTGACACCCACCTCCTCAATAGCATTTGTGATTTGGTTAGATATTGTGAAGGATATTTCTTAACCATTTTTCTTGAAGGAAATAACCAAGCTATAATCCGCCTTGTCTTCTGTGGTCTTTGAGGCCTTTTGGTCTGGCTGAGCTGGTCGGTGCATTCGTTCTTTTTAAGAATGAACAAGATCCGTTGATTTGGCCGCACATGATGGTTTTGCTATCTTCACTTTCCACCTCCACAATGGTCCCCGTCTGCATCAACACCTTTGGAAGTCATATTAAGAGTTCCAGTGAACAGCCAACAAATACAGATTCAACACTAGGAATCAACTTCAGATCTTTCAGCCGCTCTTTGTCATGGATCAATGAGGGAACGGGCCTCGCCTGGGCATGTAACTGCTTGTCAGTCAATTGTCCAGTTACTTTCATGTCGCCGAGAATGAGGGAGTATGCAAAACAATCACTGCAATTACAAAAGAGTTAATGCAATACTTTTTGTTGAGCCTGCTGAATTAAAACTGAAAGTCTGCCCTTCTTAGATGTTGGCTGTTTGATATGAAATCCACTGCGGTGGAGTGTAAATGCCTATAGGCTAAACTGTAGATAGCTGCAAAGTGATGTGAGTAAAATGAATCATCCGGATTTCCATTGTTTTTCTAATCCAGGTTGACTTTGACCTATTTAAACACATCAATGCTCCTTATTTGTAATTGGTAACAAATAATAAAATTAAACAATCAAATCTGTGCACCACTTGAGTCAGTCCTTTGAACCTCATCATCATTTTGACTACAGACTGCAGCAATATTGGCAAAACATTCCAGTTCATATAAAAGGCAAATAAATAAATAATCAAAAATGAAAGAAGCCTTTCAGTCTGAGGGGTAAACAAAAACATTTAAGTGAAAACAGATATTAAGCTGAAGACTTTATCTTAAAAACCAACATAATTCAATCTACACAAGTGCCGATGCAGTCAGCAAGCTTTTTATTGTGTTGAGTAATCTCTCATTTTCTGAACCTCAGTCAACTTAAGTGAGCAAAAGCCCTCACAGTGCTTCAAACAAAAACCCGACAGTTATTATTGAACGTCGCTGCAGTGAATGCATGTGCACTCTGTGATTAGACTCCATTCGTTTTGTTTGGTTCCTCTCCCTTCCCGTCTTTGAAAATCACACAGAAATCCCTTATTCTGCACTCATCTAAAAATATTTGCTGCATATTCCCCACATGCCATGCAATTTGAGGAGGAAAATATTGTGGGTTGTGATCGGGCAAAAGTATTAACGTGCTTAAAAATGCCAGTGTATTAAAAATGTTGTAAATCTTGCCGTAATAGCTAGAGTTTTAAGACATATCTATAATATAAACTGATTTACACATGAATCCCTTCATTGTATATTATCATGGCATCAGTTCAGACATGCGCTGCCATCAGTCCTCATCCTCAAACTCTATTACAGATTATCCTCCATACAGTGAAAGATTAAGTTTGTGTCTTTCTCGCCGTGTCAGAGGTCACATCTGTGTATTATGTGGTTATATTTAATCCATGTCAGAGATGTACACATTTATCTTCCAATCTGTGTGAGTAGGTCACACTCTGTATTTCTTGATGGAACATTTGCTTTGACACAAAGTATGCCAGGAATCTGGTTTCAGCCATTCAAACGGTGCTGCAATCAGTTCTCCTTGACTTGTCTGTTAAGTCGGAGTTTGAAATGGTTAACCTTGTAAAGCGATGTCATTTCCAATGAGAGCCGACAGAAAGAGAAACGTGCAGCAAAGAAAATAAAAGGATAAAAACAAGGAGATGAAGAAAAGATCAATGCTTAAAGGAAATCTTGTGTACAGTTTGTAAAACACATTTATGAGGCGGCCACAGCAAGAATAATTACACCTACTAACAGTGTGCCAGTATCAGTGCACTATACAAGGCTGATATAGACATACACTAGGTTGTATCAATGTTCATGCTCGGACTTCTGCCTCATTTTCAAATTATTCGTGTATGTGTGTGTGTGTGTGTGTGTTGCTACACTGTCCCACTATCATCAAATGGGAGAAAACAAGAGGCTCTTTCAGACCTCTTTGCTTTTGTTTTGTTTTTAAACTTAAAGCTGTGCTGTAATGCAACTGTGCACTTGCAGAAGCATTTGCCTCCTTTTCTTGTCTGCTTTATGTCAGCAGGGTGTTTGTGTTGGTTAAAAGCCTTTGCCCTGTACAAATGGCAGGTGGAGCGTGCAGGAGAGACAGGTGAGACGCTTTCGAAACTAAATGTACCATATAGTAGAGCACGAGGTCTGAGGTAAACGAGCAAAGCTGTTCATGCTGATATCATCCACTTAGGTTCACTATGGTCTGCTCAGTAAATCAGTGCTGTATGTAACGTGCAAATGTTATTTCATGCTAGTTGTAATCCCCCCCCCCCCCCCCCCCATAATGCTGCCGCCTTTTGGGGGGGGGGGGGGCTTCCCCCTCTGC
>VOQJ01003494.1:2456-13602 GCA_015052665.1 Apistogramma diplotaenia
GACACGATGTGTGTGTTCCCCCAAAACACAGAGCCCCCCCCCCCCACAAACACACACACACTGCCTGATACTAGACATCTCTGAAGTCAAAGCCTTGAGAGCTCCACAGTTGATATATTCATCCAAAGGGATCATGAATGTCTGGAAAATCTCAAGACAGTCCACCCAATAGACGTCAACACGTTTTACTCCAAACTGCGCGTGTCAACCTCCTGATGGAGGAGAGAAAAGGAATCCGAGTACTATCAAAGCTTTTAGGATCATGTCAGGACAATGAATGTCAGTAACAAAATGCTGTGGCAATTCCGACCTCTCACTGAGTCTGCACCAACCCGGTAGACTGACTGACGTCTCTGTAGTCACGCTGCTAGCACGACCCCCTTGCATCATAGATAAATCGATCTCAAATTGCACAGGAGAAACAAAAACACGCAAAGCTGAGGCTTTTAAATGCAGAATTGTGTGTCGAAGCTGTTTGTGCACAGCAATTCTCAAGTAATTATGTTAGTTTAAAAAAAAATATAGACAGCAATTGAGACGGCCAGAGCGGGAGTTTTATTTCCTGAAGTGAGTGATTGAGGCTGACTGCTGTTGTGTAGGTGCTGCCTGGGGAAGGGTTATTTAATACATTCCCGGTTCCATTCTCTGCTCCTCAAGTCTGAATACAAAACTGAATAACACACTGACTTGGGCATTTCCTGCAGTGAGCCGTTATTATATAAAAACAAGGCCTTTTTGCTTGGCATTATACAATACAGTGGTGAATTAGGGAGATTATGACAAACACAAAATGTTGAGGACATCGGCCTTGCTGTAAGACGCCTGTCTGTGCAACTCTTCCTCTTTCTGTTTCTCCCTCCTCCTCCTCTTTTTCCTCTCAAAATGCCTCCCATTCACATCATTTCACAGATCTCCTTTATTCTCTCACGCCTCAATCTGTGTGTGCACACATGTTTAAATGCATCGTTCATTGTCTGTAGTGTCAGAACAACCTTGCATGGCATCCAGTTGCCAGCAGAGAAGAGGTTGGACTGCTGTTTCCTAAACAATGCAGATCTGCATTTGAGAGTCACTGCCACAGCAAAGCCTAAAATCATCATCTCGAAGACAACCAAGCCTCTGTTTCCAGCCTCAAATGAAATGATTCCTTTGTCTCTCTTTTTTTTTTTTGTCTTCTCTACGTAGAAAATAGAAGCCACGCGACCAAAGTGGCACCACGGGTGTTTCTGAAGTGTCCTAGAAAAATGAAGAACAGCCGTAATTTGATTACGTTTATGTTTGCTGCAAGCGCAATGAACAGCTTCATTGAACAATGTGTCACTGGATAGCGATAGAGGCTCAGTGAAGTCGTGCATTATGATGTCTGAGTGAAGAAATGCTTATTTATTTACATATAAACCCAAAGATGCCTTCAGTGGTCTTCTGAAGTCTTTATATCTACAACTCCTGACGTGATGAACAAGTGTGTTCTGATTTGTAATGAATTGTATGTGTCCCTGTGTGTTCAGTCAAGCATTTTGAGCAAACAGAGTAATATTTGACCTTCAGAGAGGAGTGGTGATAAGGAGAAAGAGGAGGAGGGGCAGTTAGCCTGTGTGCAGTCTGATAGAGCCAAACTCCACCAAGCTCCATCTCTTTTTATATATATATGTGTGTATATATAATAAGCAGCGAAGCATATAAGAATGCTGTGCCAGCCACCACACTCCCTGGCTGTCCTTTTACTCTGTGCACCATGCATGAACTGTCTTCTTTCCCTCCCTTCTGCCCCTCTCTCCTAGCATTACTTCATCCAAGCGAGCCAATCAAGAGGAAGAAGGATAATGAATTACATAACGATAACTTCTGTATAATTGTCTCCCTGTCTGGCTCCATGCCCTCGGCCATGGGGACAATTAGAAAGGGAGAGGAAGACAGGACAGGACGGGCAAAACACACATATGGGCGAAAGATGAAGAGGAAAGGATGTAAAGAAGGAATAAACAGCGAGAGTGGGAGAAAGTTAGACATTTGACATTTACAAGCTCTTTATTGAGTCATTTAAAGTTCATGTGGCACAGCAGAACAGCTCTATCAAAAAATGAGCTTTGCAGAACGTGGACAATTTCATATTATGATAAAAGTCACTAACAACCCCTCCCCTGTTCAGCTTTGAATGTGATGTAAGAAACACAGTGGTGCATGCTGGATGTTCAGGAAAATAACAGCATCCCAAGCAGGTTACAGTGGACAGGTGAAGAAGGCTGATTGGTCTGAGACGTGATTCGGGCATTTCAGGGCTGCAGTCCTCACACTTTTTGTGGACCTGGCAAACTCTGTAGAAGAAACTTCATAGAGTAGATCACTCCTTTGCAGACTGGAGGTTGTCTCTGTCACTTAATATCACAGTCCTAGCTGCGAGTGTTAGCAGTGATTGACATGACACAGAGGTCATGCTGATACTTCCTCGCAGCTTTGAATATATTGTATTTCATGGAAAGACAAAGTTTTCTTCTGCTCTCTACCCCTCTGAAGGCTTTAGATACACTGGGAGCAGGAAGGTAAGCTCCAGTATCTTTTAGTTTTGTACAGCTGTGTGAATTTTTCATTGTGAGGGTCCCTTGTTGAGGATGAAATCACGTGATGGATGCAGTTTATCAGTTAGCAAATGTTTCATTTTCAAACGTCGTTCTGAATTCATGCAACACTGTGCCAAACAGTACTTTGTGTTTTTGTCGTACTTTTGGTAATACAAAACTGAAGTGTACTTCTTCATGCTTCATGCTGCCTATCGTCATCTGCTCACCCAATGAAGTAAACAAGTGGGGGGGAGGGGGGGGGTCATCGATGCTTTGTGTTTGTCTGTCTGTCTATTCTATTCTGTCTTTTCATTTATGAAATTCGAGGAAATTTGGTTCTCAGGTATAAACAAATGTCTTTTTCGATTTTAAATTAAAATACAATAATGAATGTTCACTGAACACAAAAATCACACACACATCTCCAATTCATACCTGTTTGTTTTTAGTCATTAAGAGGGTGATATTAGGGTACATAAACTGAATAAAATATATTTGTATGCCTTATCTTATCTCATTTTGAAAATAAAAATCTAACATCATATTTACAGTATTTAAAAGCCAATAAAATGAATTTCTACTCTTTGTGATCTTTATGATGAGCACGATGACAGTGGGTGGGATCTATTGAAGTGAAGTATCAGCACAGCGTCTTTTGGTCTCTTTTTAATGGGATGAGTGTTAGAGGGTTAGAAAAAGAGATGTTTTTAAGTACCAGAAACAAACAGAAAGGGGCACAATATTGTTATAATATATTATTATGTGCATTGTAAACACATGATCATAAATAAATAACATTTCCACTTTAAAATCTCAATCTCAATGTCAGTATTATTTCTATAGCACATTTAAATACAACATGGTTGACCAAAGTTACAAAATAAACAAGATGGATTCATAGATCAATTAAAAACAAACATAAAAACAAACAAATGCAAAGTACAATACAATAAATATAACAACAAACTAAAACAAAAGACACCAAAACATAAGACCTGATGGGACTCAAATTTAAGTTGAATGAAAAGGTAAAAAGGTGAGTTTTAAGACGGGACTGACTGTATCGGCTCTGCAGTACGAATATCAAGTGGCAGATTATTCCGGGTTCTCGAGGCTGCGACTGCAAAAGCCAGATGATCTCAGGGCTCTTTTGCGGTTATATAAGTTGAGCAGCTTGGCTAAAAAGCTGGGTGCCGTTACATTTAAAACATTAAAAGTAAGTAAAAGGATCTTAAAATCAATACGAAATCGAGCAGAGAGCCAACGTAAAGCTGCTACAACTGGAGTGATGTGATCACGGTTTCTAGTACTTGTTAAAAGATGTGACCAACAGCAAATGATGGGGAGATGACAGTCCAAGACCAGAATACAGAGAACTGCAGTTGTTCAGTCTGGAGGTGATGAAGGCATGAATAAGTTGTTCAAGGTCCTTTAGAGGAAGATTGGATTTTGCTTTGGCAATTAGTCGTAATTGATTAAAACTTGTCTTCACAACTGTGTTCGCTTGCTGCTCAAACTTAAAGAACTATCAAAAAGATCAAGATTTGTGGCAGTCGAGGAACAATGAGAAGCAAGAGGACCAAGTGTATCAGATGACTCATCCACAAGGATGACTTCATAATACAATAGTTTTGGTTTTGGACTAAAAAAGCAAAGCAAACAGCTTTTTTTGTTTAATTAAATTAATCTGAAACATTAATTCTGAGTAGTTCAACAACTTCTTGAGTTCCCACTTACATTAAAGTACATCACTAATAAGTCACGTTACCCAGATGTGCATTTTTCATTCAGCAAGACAGAGAATTAACTTGTTCGAACCGCTTGTCCACCCACTCGCTCACCAACGCAGCCCCTCGTTCTTATCTGTCGCCAGTCGTGACCAAGTTGTAACTTATTTTAAATCTCACATTCATCCACTCGCTCATTCACTAACCGGATCTCATTCATTCATTCGGCGTAGGAGTGTATGTTCAGTAAAGACCTCCAGCTAATCGCACTTGCAGCACGGCAACTGATATGCCTCACTGGCTCTTAGTGGCAGTCAAGGAGAGAATCAGCTTTTATATCACATGTAGGATGAGACAAGCACAAGACACTATAACACCGTAACATAATAGCACTGGCAGAAAGTTACATAATTTGGAGTAAACCTTATTCGCAGCTGCCAAAGCGATCATTACATTTCCTTTGAGTAGCCAAATTTTGAACACATGGAGATTGTTTTAGGCTAACGTGATTGCCATGCCTTGGAAAAAAGAAATAACTAACACCTTATTCCAGCGGAAAAGCTCAAACATGGTTTATGTTAGAGTCAGTGAAGACATTCCTTGATAACTTCTGTATCTTCTGGTTGTTGCTTCTCGCCAAAATTAAAGCTGAACGGTTATTAATAGCAAAATCTGTCCGGTGTGCACTGCTGTGGTAATGTTCACTCCCAATGCTGCAGGTCTGGATACGGTAACTTTGCAAATATAAAGGCCTTGGTCATTAATCTGTTATAGCAGGAGAATGAGCCTTTGAGCTTGGGCTAACTGCATGTGTGTGGTGCATCAGTGTCTATAAACCAAGGTACTGCATCACGTTGGGGACCTTGTGGCAAATGAATGAAACAGGCACACCGTCTATAAGCTCTACTGTGATTTTCTATCAATGACCAAACAATCAGAAACAGACTTTACGTGGGTGGCCTTAGGGCCTTGCATCGTCTAGTGTGCCCTGTGCTCACTGCTTGACACCATGGAGCCCAATTGACATTTGCCATAGAATACCCGAATAGGCAGGTCCACCTATGGGGCCCTGTGCTTTTCACACATGAGACCAGGTTCACCCTGAGCACAAGTGACAGATGTAAAAGGGTCTGGAGAACATGGAGGAACACATAGACCACTACAGGCGAGGCAACAGCACCGTGACTGCCTTTCTGTATCAGGATGAATCCTTGGACCCACTGTCAGACTCTAAACTGGTGCAGTGGGGTCTGGGTTCCTTCTGGTGCACAGCAATGCCCAGCTTCATGTGGCCAAAGTCTGAAGGCAGTTCCTGGAGAATGAAGTAGGTGACACCACTGACTGGCCCCCATGCCCACCTGACCTCAGTCCAATTGAACATCTCTGGGACATTATTTTTGGATCCATTCAACACCGCTGCACCCCGGACTATCCAGGAGCAAGAGCTTACATCAGGAGCCCCGCCCACCTTCTCAGTCTCAGGAATATTATTCCACTTCATTCATTTGGGTTCTCTAGAGAAGAAAATAACATAAATTTTTAGTAACATTAAATGTTTTTATTGATAATTAAATTGAGTCCCTGTAACTTAAACCCTAACTCCAGCAATACGGGCCACATTAAACAAATAATTAGCACAATATTTCCCAAACAGAGATGCCCTGCTGTAATCTTTGATGCTGCCCTCTCTTATACTCCAGCTTGGATTTGAGCTTGAACATTAAGGATGCATCAGAGACACTGCCACTTCAAATCAAGAATGAGAAACTCCTGTAGCTACAAAAAGGAAACTGAGGGTTTCTTGAATATGACAATAAGTTCACTGCGCATTTCCTGGAACAGGAAATTTGCATCATGGACGTGCAGTTGATGGATATTTAGCTGCTGCATGATGCTATCATTCCAACACTGTTGCTATGAAGAATGAAAGCAATTCTGAAGGCAAAAGGGGGCTAAAGCTGGTACTCGCAAGGTATACTTAATAAAGTGTCCAGTAAGTGTGTTTTTTTTTCTTCAAAAAGTCCTTAATATCGTTTCCTGTATAACAGCCTGCAATCCTGTTTTTGTCCAAATAGATTTACTAATTTACTCGAGATAAAAGACATCTGCCCCTCTCCCTGCACAGCCTGGCTGAAGCTATGCTCCATGATGTGCTTTCTATATCTAGATTGGTATTAAAAACTAGGGGGAAATAAGAGTAAAGTGAAAGAGAAGGAAATTAAATGAAATTGCGGGGTAGAGGGAAAGAAAGGCAGTGATGAAGTGTGAACCTAAGGAGTGAAAGCATCAAGAGGCGGGGGGAAAGGGGAGTGAGATAAAGGTGAAGGAAGGAAATGAACAAAGTCAGAGTAAGAGGAGAGATGGTGTGTGAATGTAAAAGAGAAGGCATCATGGAGAGGAACGTCAGGAATGTATCACAAACAGCCAAAAGGGAAGACGGGACGAGGCTGAAAAGCCTTCATCCTGTCGCTAATTAATGACTTAGTGATACGAGCTGATATGTAAGATTTAATGTGACGAGCCATACCGGGCAATGTTGCAAGATTTATTTATTTTGAGTAGAAAAGAAGGGCCACACTCAAACATCTGCAGTGACCCTTTGGGCCAGCAGGTCACCTGTTCAACCCGGTGAGCTACAGCAGCACTTCCTGTCTTTTTTTTCCAAGTATCACCGCTGGGGCTGTGCAGATGCATTAAAGGCGGCGTGTCCCAGAAGAGCTGTGGCACGGATATAAAAGCCAAAGCGGATAACTGGATGACATCAGACCTTAAACTTGTAAAAGAGTTTTGTGATATTGCACCGTCTTTCTCCGCCGCTGCAGACGGATGCAGGAGAATACATTCCGAATGGAAATTAGCTGCTTGATGTGCACTTTTATTTGCTGTGGAATAGGGGTTTCCCAGGTGTTATTTCTCCCTGCATTCACTGTAATTTACTCAAGGAGTGTCACACAATGCAAACCAGCTGCCACTCTTACTGTATCTCTTTTTTCCTGCTCACGGTGACTCTACCAGTTAGGCAGACATGTATGACACAGACCAAAACTGTCGTCCAATTTCCCCTTTTCGACGGGAAAAGGCACCTTACCATCAAACATCTCTCTGAGCCTGTCAACACAGATTTCTCTGACACAAGCAAGGGGCATCCTCCACCCCTCAGGGAGGTTTGATAGAAGATACAAAGATGTAGAGACAGACAACACTCATAAAACCTCAATTCACTGACAAACCCCATGCCCCTTAGGAGAGGGTGCTTACAAATTGGCCTATAACTCCACTGTATCTGCTGGTATTTCTCATTCTCTGATTTAATAACCCTTGTATACACAACACACTGTCAGAGAAGTTAACACTGTTCCTGACACCGGTGGCTTTTGCAATGGGTATAAGTCACTTAGATAAATTAGCCTCACTTGCACAAACGCGCACCCACACATACAGGGACCCGTCCTCGCACACCTCATTCTGCTTATGTCATCAAATGTGCTGTTAAATTTGCGCTCCGAGCAAGAATACACTCTACCTGTCACCATGGCAGCTGCGTGGGGCGATTGCAATCATACAATCAGCTGAGGCTCATGGGAAATAAGCTCAGGAAGAATGAGCTCTCCGGAGAAACGGAAAAGACAGACCGAAGAAGAGAGACGGAGACAGATGGAGCGAGGGAGAAAAGAGCTCAACAGATATGACAGAGGAGGGAGAATCAGAGAAACCTTTTGTCTGCAGTAGTGTGAATAAAGTATTTGACGTTGCCTGTCTGCAGCTCAGACGGATTTGAATGCCGAGAGAAAGTACATGTATGAATACCATGAATTATCAAGCAACAAGCAGGGTAAATAACAATGATGCAATTCATAATGTGCTTTCAGAACCCTGTTTCTGACAAGTTGGCAATGTTGCCATAGCTCCTAAGTTTTAGCCTCACTTGCACGAGGGCGGTCACAGGCCAATGTTTCTGGGTTGGCTGTGTTTTTCCATCTCGTCCAGGCAAGTGATGGGTGGAGCTGACCTAGTGAAGGATGCAGCCTACCCAAGCAGGTTGGGTTGTTTTTATGCTGGTTTTTCCTCAATTTTCACATTTATTACAGCGTGAAATGTCGACAAAATGCAGCTTACAGTGAAGTGAAGTTTACAATAAACTACACAATTATTATAATCAAGATTGTGACAAACACTAACTTCAGCTGAATCTGGTTTGATGCATCTTCTTCTTCTCCAATCAGGGGTCAGTTTTAAACTGTATTAATTAGATACGATAAATCGTAGAATTTAGTAAGTGTCTATAGGTTTGCTCCCATATCCACGGTAGTCTTGAACCACCCCTTACTTCCAGGGAACCAGACCTTATTGTAATGTTTATTAAAGTGATCTTGAGCAAAAAAGTCTTCAGGTTTTCTGTAGATCATTCTGAGTTTTAGCCACTGACATTGGCTTTGGATGTCCTTCAAGTAGCGTGGAGAACTGTTCCTGAAGAAATGACCAAAAAGCTGCGTCAGAGAGTTCAGACTGTGCTGAAGAATACTGGTGATCATACCCAATACTGACTTTATCAAATGTTATCTAAAATACTGTATTACCATGTATATTTGCACATATAAAGAAATCAAAATATAGAGAAATGAGGGGTGGCTCAGGAACTTTGCACAGTACTGCACATAAATATACCCTCTAATTATCAAAATAAATATCAAAATATGGCACCGTGTTAAGAAAATGCTGACTTTATTTGATGTGAGCGTGCTTTGGCTCAAACCCTTGGGGTACATTTGAATGTAGCTGTGAGATCCATTAACCATTAACCGAATGCCTGAATGACAGAATGCCAATCGTTTAAACAGATTGATGAATCAAGCAAAGGCAAAAAAAAATTTCAAAGGCTTAATATGACCATAAATATGGTCAAAGCCCAAAGGGCTACATTTTTCAGTCCAAACAGGCTAAAATCACATTAGAGCAAATTCCAGTCATACAAATTCTTGTAGCAGAACTTTCTACTGTATGTAGTTTTTTTACACTATTACTCTTCTCAGGACCCTGGAATTTATAGATCAGTTATTATTATAATTAATATTATCATTATTACCTACTTATTCTGTAGTGGTTAAGAAGGAGACAAGACACGTACATATATATGTCAGGTTCAGGTTTTATTGTTCTTATTTTTTAATATAGTATAGTATAAAAATGCAAGAGCTGACAGGCTTGTCAGGATTTAGTTAACTGAAAATGGACCAAAGGCAATAAAGGCTTTCAACAGGTGACCAGAGGTATGACTCCAAATGAATACTAATTTTGCTCTGTATGTGTAAATGTAGACGTGTTTAGTGAAATAAAAGTCAATGCGTTGACACCTTGTTTATGCTGCCCCCAAGTGGCCAAAACCTCTGATTTAAGAAGAGTATGACTTTTAATTGCAACGGAGCATCTGGATAATTCTTCCAATACCGTGAGCTGGAGCAGTGAAACCCCAACAGGAGTGAAGATTAAAAGCAAAGCCAAGAAGAGGCATGCCGCTTGCTAATGAAACATGAAGAAAAAAAAACCTGGATAAAAAAACGAAAAGGTCTCAAGGTCTGTATTTTAAAAGTGTCCACAGTTGGCAGTGCTCCTGGGTGGCTGTGTAGTTTGTTCCACCAGCACGGGGGAGAACAGTAGCTCCGAGTTCCCCGTGGTGCAGTGCTCCATCCTGGGGGCTTGCTGTTTGACCTGGCATTGGAGGACTGTAAGATAATAAGCTCTCTGAGTTATCGGGCAAGCTGTTTTTGTACACTGAAAAGGCAGCAGAGAGATTTTGAATTAAGTCCTAGAGGAGACAAACTCCCACCTGAACCAATCTTTTACTATTCCATGATGTAACACTCCTACCTATGCCCTAAGCTCATATTTCTCTTTTTCTTTCCTCCCTCGTTTTTATAACTCTTTTTATCCCACCCACTCTGTCTGCCTCTCTTATGCATTAGCTTTCTCTGGGAATACACTGAATGAGTGAACTTGTCTGCTTGACTGAGTCTACTGTTCAGTTCATTCCCCCATCATATTGCCCCACATTAGCCTCCATGCATTTGTTCTCCTTCCCCTTCCCCTCAGAGCTCACAAATCAGCCCCCCCCCCCCCCTCGAGCTGCTGCAAAACATGACAACACGATTCACCCCTTCACCTGCATCGAGCTCATCTCTCTGCCATGCTCCTCATTCTCAGAAGCCCTATGTGTACTCACATCACCATTTGCATCCCTGCCCTCCACCTTTTCCATCACTCTCTCTGTCTCCCTCTGGCTCCAGCAGCTATTTCCAGCTGCACGAGAGAGCCATATTTAGCATAAGCCGTGAAAATCGAAAATGCTCTGCTGGAGGACGCCACCGGTGTGTGTTAGTGGGTGAAGTTTCACACTGGGTCCCGGGGTGTGTGTACTCGCAACTACATGGCTCAAACCAACCAGATGCTCCACGGGGAGATGAAAGAGCTGGCGCAGCAGTTTCACAGAGCCACTATTACTTCATGCTTCACAAGATGAGCATGAAAAAGGAGGAGGAAGGAGGATAGTGCCTTCAAAGAAATGGAGAGCACAACAATGCAGTAGATCAGCTGGGGTTCTGTGCAGAAAAAGAGACAGACAGCACACCTCAGCTTGTAAGCATCCTGGACATCTTAAGGTATTTTATCCACCAAAATCTAAGGATTAGGTGTAGTTTGACACAAGCTGATTTTCACCCTGAGAGCAGCAGAGGGTGCCTCTCTGTGACTGACTGTTAGACAGGTTCTGTCAACACTGCCACAGTCAATAAAAGTGCAAGCAGAGTGGAAATATTGCTGCCCCTAGCATGCTTTTCCTGGCCCTGCAGTGCACTCAGATTATCAACA
>VOQJ01003501.1:3469-14880 GCA_015052665.1 Apistogramma diplotaenia
TAATAATATTTATTATAATAAATATAAATATATATATATATAAATATATATATATATATATATATATATATATATATATATATATATATTTAAAGTCAATCCTTTATACTGTATCTACATGAATAAACTAATTTTGTATATATTACAAAACATTGTTTTTCTAAAATGACTGTGTGATGACTTTCCAGATTTAGAGGTTGAAAGAACTGATGTTTGTTCCCAAGCTTCAAAGTATGAACAAAGATTCTAATACAACAGGAACAGGATTAGGAGTAGGACTGGCAGCGAAACAGACGACCACAAGAGTGACAACAGACATGAAAGATAACAGCATCAACCTAATTTTGGCCATGCATGTTGATGAATTACTTATTTTATTAATATACCAACCTTATGTCACAGCTACCCTAAATTCACAGTACTGGTAATTTTGTTTATGTTTCTATAATAGTTAACCCACCAATATGTATCAAATTTGTATTTCTAATGCTAAAATATAATATATAATTATTAATGGAATCCATGAATTTTCAAAATTACTGTTTTACAAAAAAAACACTGCATAAAATACATAGCAAAACACATTATTATTGTTTTTATTAAGGTGCCAAACTACTGTTATTATCTTGCATTCCTGAACAGAAAAATTACTTTTAGTTATGCTTAAGTAATTTAAGTCCGGTGTGCCAGCTCAAATTTGCATATAAAAATGAGTTCATCTTATCGGCCTAAAAACTAGCAAAATAATTTTTAGTTTTAAACAAGTTTTGACAAATTTCTAAAATATTTTCTACTTATAATACTTTCTGCACACCACTGCAACAGGTCTGACATTAATTAATCAATATGCAATTGAATAACATACAGCATACAATCGAAGCGTTTGAAAATCTTGCTGAATTTGGGCCATTTTCATAAACAGTGCCCAATTTTTAAGGGCTCAAATGCAATTAAACTTATTAACATAATCCAAAAATATTCTTTAGAACTTCAAGAATCCTTTGCAGGCTATGGTTTCATAGAGTACTGAATACATGGACACAATGTTTAAGCCACTGGTGTACCGTAGAGCACGTCCGCCTCATGCTGCCAAAACAAAACCTGTTGTGGCAAAAACATGGGTTTGAATGCCAGACACCACGAGGTGTCCCGGGGTTCCCAGCATTATGTTATAATGACATGAATAATGTTATTCACTTCAATTATCAGGGGTTTTAATATTGTGGCTGCTCGCTGCACACAGAACATTGATCTTATGTAGCCTGTTCTGATCAGAGCAGATATCTGCAGCTTTGAAGCCACATACAGTACAAACAAAAAAATAAAGGAAAAAAGGACCAATATATGTGTGTGTCAAACAAAGCAACTCAACATACCTGCATGAAAGTCCACTCCCACAGCAAAAAGTGTTCCTGTGATGGGCATGAGGGCTTCGCTGTTGTCGTTTGGGTCAAGAGCGATTCCCCGGATTCCCTCATGGATGGAATACATGAGAAATGAGTCAACACCTGCAGAATCACAGAGAGATCTATTAGACCACAAATTAAAGAATTAAAGCTTAAGAACTCGTCAATGCCCTTTGAGGCACGTATATATTCATATACACTTAAACACAGATCCACAAGCTCTCACTGAGGGTAATAAATGGCTCAAGGAAACTGGGAATCATACCCTCACAAGACATGCGATCACTACGCAAGTTATAGCCAACGGTGCAGGAACAGCTGCGGGTGTTTTCTGAAGTTGGGAAACAGAGCTGTGAGCATCCTCCGTTGTTTACCTGGCATGGATTTCTTCCTGAATATTAAACAAAATCAGCAAAAGGAAAACAGTAAGGTACTATAAGAAGGTACACTGTGTCCGTATCTGTATCTGTGTGTACTGATATGTAAGAAACTGCTTACCTTTCTGACTGTCCCTGTCATACACCTTCATATGAACCACCCCACTTGTCTTATTTCTCAAAATAACAAGGTTCCGTCCATCCCTCTTGGTGACTGTTCCCAGCTGTCCTGATTCATCATCTGCCCACCAGAGTTTTCCCCCTGTAACCAGCAGCGAATATGTCTTAAAATCTGAACACATTTTCAAAGCAGAGGCAAATGGAATCTCTTTTTTTTGTCACATTTTGCCTTTTTCAGAGAGAAGTCTATGAAAGGGGGAAAAAAAATCACAATATGAAGCAAATGAGTTTTTCAAAACATATGCACAAATGCCATCCTTCATCACAAATTTCAAGTGCAAATGGTGTGCTTTAGCTTGCACTCTAATCTGCAAAGGCTGGCGCACTTATTTCTTAAAGCCCCTTAATAACTGAGGCATTCTCTGAGCTGATTTGAGATTAAAAAGAGGGTTTCCTGTTCCGTTCTCTGCCCACTTGCTGCTGATGAGTTGCAGTCTTAAATAATAGAAAGGTTTTTTACCTCCGCTGAATCTGTTCCATGAAATTACTGTAGGGTCTTCATCTTACCTTGAGGTGACTGTAATCGTGATTTGGAGCTATATAAATATAACTGAATTGTGCTGAACTTAAGAAAAAAAAACCACTTCCATTATTAACTGAAAAGGACAGACCATTCCTATAAATAGATGTACCAGGTACTTGGGCAACTGAGAACACGTACTGGAGGCACAATCTGCACCAGAGGCTGCTGACTGCTGTAAACCAAGCCTGCTTCTCTCTTCTCAAACTGCCACCTTAAGAATTCAGTGACGCACAGTTTATGCCAAGCACTTTGCCATGTACTCTACAGACATGACAGGGACTTTTAATTTTACAGTCCCACTGAGCTGAAAAGTAAAGAGGAGCTAAGCGGGCTCTCTCCTCACAGAATAAACAAATCAAAGAAGAGAAAACTAAAAAAAAAAATGTTTTCAAATATTTTTGTACCCAAGGAGCTGAAAGAACAACTAGAAAAGATGCGGAAATTTTAAATTCAAAGCAACTGCCCGAGTTTTAATATCGCTTCCATTTAAAAAACACTTAGAAGGAGACAAGCTAACACCTCTGCAATGAGTTAAAGTTGAAAATCGTTGCAAAGTTCAGGAGCAGCGGTGAACAGCGAGCAATCACCTTTGCATTTTCATAGAAAAGCCCAACAGAGGAATGACTGTGCTAAGCAGCAGCACCTACCACTCATTAAATGACTCCTTTTAGTGCAATGTCAATTACAAGCCCTTTTTTCTGCTTTGTGCTAATGCAACCATTCAGACCAGCGCTGCTCCTGGACACAACCTGGTGCAATTTAACAGCCTCTTGAATTCGATTAGCAACCAAACTTAAATGAGAAACGCACTTTCATTCAAGCCAATATGTTAAGCACCACCTAGAAAATGTGCTCTATACATTTTACACCATCGCGTCCTAGAAGGTATAATGTTCTTTTGGTCTCTTACACTTTTTTGTTTTATTGAACACATACACACACACACACGCACGCGCGCGCGCGCGCACACGCACACACACACACACACACACACACACACACAAAGAGAAACAATTCCCACTTCCATTAATAGCTTTAGGCTGAATGCCATCCTGAAAAGAAACATAAAACTCGTTTCCACAAATCAGACAAATTCCCATGAGTGAGAATGACAGTCTTCATGCAGTTTACAAAACATTACACCCCGGAGGGCATGCTAGCCGAGATTAGCTTTGCACCCTGTGTTAATTTAATGCCGTTGGGATCACTGGCTAGGTGTGATTGCTCGCTTGTGGCACATCATATTCAATTTCCACCTCAACTACTAGTTTGATCCCCGGCAATTCACAGCTGATGGATCGCTCTCACCTTCCAAAATAAGCTCTCACGTTTCCCTCAAGCCAATCCAATTATTACAGAGCCTTAGGACCTGAGTGGGTCAAACTTGTGTCACTAACAGTGCCTTCATTATACCTTCTCACATCCAGCATGAGCAATCACTAGACATCAAGGCAAAATGAAAAGCCAGGCAAAACGTATGATTCCTGTCTGAGAAGTGCATTCCCGATTACCAGCGCACATTTGCTAAGCCCTTTTTCATGCTTGTCTGCTTGTAGTTGTATGTCTGCATCCACCCCCCCCGCTGTGCAAAGGATACAGATTCATCATGAGTAAACAAGCTTTCATCACTTACAGGCGATGGTTCTTTGGAGTAACCTTAACCACTTCAAATATGACGAACTGATCAATCAAGCTTTTACAGACAAGAAATGGGAACAAATGTTTTTCAGATTTATGCTCATTAACACTGACTGCTTGAGTAACCACAAAGGACACAAAAGTCCTTAATTAACTGGTACTGATACTGTACTTTGATGATACCTACAGTGTTTTGCACGCCAGAGCACATAACGAATGCATTTGTTTGTAAAGCCACATTGCAAACCTCTTCTTTATGCATTTGTTCATTTTCCATAAAGTTCTCAATCTGATTTTGCTGAACTACAAAGACAAAAGAAAGAGACAGAAGAGATGCAGAACTTTGTGGTAAACAGAGCAAGTGGTCAGCAAATGCACTTAACTGTGCATCACACCATGCCAACAACACTAAAGCTGCAACAGGGACATTTCTGTAATGGACATTGCTGACAGACTATGCATTATGCACATGCCAACCACAAAAGAAATCTCAGGAGCAGAAAATGACCTGTCTGACTGCTGTCCTACTCTCTTCCACCAGCCTCATTTTCAGCTGACTCCATAACATTTACAGGTTTATGCTCAGAGATCTACAGCAAAAGAATGGTGCATCATGTAACATGGTACTGTAACATAAATTCATGGGAATATAAACCTTAAAAGAACTTTTACTATTTCTCATGTTTGACATACAGTATGACCGTGATTTGATGCACAAAGAACATTTTTGTAGGTTTGTCTTTACACTCCACCACAGTGGAGTGTAAATCATATAATTGACATGTGATTGAAGTGTAGATTTCAAGTTTTAATTCAGGGGTTTTTACAAAAATTTTACATAAACTTTTTAATGAGTCAAAGAGATGTCAGTGCAAGTGAGGCGTGCCAACATTAGGCTGAAAAGAATGAATGCAATAGCAAAAGTTCGGGAAGACCACAGAACACAACTAAAGTGCATGATGACAGAATTCATTCAGTGGTTAAGAAAAATAACTTTACAACATCTAACCAAGTCAGGACTCTTGGGGAGATTGGTATTGCACTGTCAAAGTCTACAACCAAAAAAAAAAAAATAATAAAACATCCACAGGTTCACAACAACACACAAACCACTGGTTACACTCAAGTACAAGAAGGTGAAATCACATTTTGCCAGAAAACATAAAAAAAAAAGCCTGCACAGTTCTGAAAAAAAAACAATCTTTGTACACATGTAACCAAGATAAACGTGTATCCGACTGATGGACAGAGAAAATTATGGAGAAGAGAAACAGCTCCTGATTGGAAGTATGATCACAGTGTCTGTCAAATATGGTGGGAACAGTGTTATGGGATGGACATGTTAGGCTGCCAGTGCCATCATCAAGAGGATACTATTGTGTATTGATGATGTGACTGCTGACAGAAGCAGCAGGATGAATTCTTAAGTATACAGGGCTATACCCTGGGCTCAGATTCAGCCAAATGCAGCAATACTGATGGAGTTTCTCAAGGCAAAAAGAAAAAAAATCACCTGATTTCAGCTCAAAAGAGCACGTTTTTCAGTCATTTAATGCAAAACTTAATGCAGAGATACCCACAGACAAGCACCAACTGGATGTGGCTGCAGTAACAGACTGGAAGAGGATTTTATGGGAGAGAACTCCCTGCACAGCGATGCCCACAGGTGTAGAGTTCAGGCAGTCACTGACTGCAAGATTTTTATAAAAGTATTAAAAACAATCCTTATATTTAAAATAATGCTAGTGTCAAATTAACTTTGAGCCTCTGAAAATGGTGCCCTAATTGTAAAAATGGCTGTAATTCTTAAAGAGTTAATTCAAAATGAAAAACCATGACCCTCAAAGCTGAGAATCTGTACTTCACATATCAAATATTTGATTTAAAATCCACTGTGAAATGCACAGAAGAAAAAATTACAAAATGTTGTATCTTAGTGTATAATCAGGTAAACATAAAAAAAAAAACAGATATTTGATAGATTATCTAAAATATTGATTATCATCATACAAACAGACAAACTGTACAATATCATTAAAAAAATGTCATGTAATTCGTAAATACTATATTTTCTAAATATATCTACTGTATATTTCTGGTGGTGCAATTTCTCTGTTTTACACACTGGAATGGTAATAAAGTAAGATGTTCAAGATAACAAAACGTCATTAATTGTGATTGATGGAGACTTGCAGACATCATTTCACTGTTTTGTTGCACCTATTCCTGCACAGGAACCCAGCTATTAGTCTATGTCACCTCACATTCTATATCCCATTTGTGAAATGCAGTAATGAAGTCTCCCAACATCCATTCCACCATAGCCAAACTATTCTCTATAAAAAAAAACCTCATAAAATGAACCTATAAATTGTAGCTTACACTTGCACAAATCTAAAAGCATACAAAACAGTGGGACTCCATTCTGCCACTGCTGCGTTATTCTGCAACACAGTAATTAATGCTCTCTGCACATGCTGACAGATACCCACCACACAGAAAACGAAGGCCTGTCATGATTAATAACATGCTTCAAGAACACACAGTATCCGTCTGACAATAGTCTTCTATTTTATTATGTTTTGGTTTACTTTTTTTTTTTAATTCTTTGTTTAGTTCCTTCAAAATACAGTTTGGTTGAGAACCCCACACAAAACCAAAAAAATCTCTGTTCAATAAGCTTGGTTGCGCTCTTCTCATTACCAACGTTGGCAAGTGTACTGCATTCCTATAGCTCGCTGGGAGGTTTCCCAGTTGTCAAGGTGCAGTAGTGTGGAAGTGATACAATTTTAAATTCTGATTCTACTCTGCAGTTCAAAAAAAAAGGTGAAACAAAAGTGAAAAAAGAAATGTAATTTCATATTGCAGTAGACCACTGTTCTGCAAATAAATATTAGGGAAAGAAATCAGGAAGACTCTGTTGTGCGTTTACTATTTCAGGGTTCCAGCTAGTGGTTGATCGCCTGGCGCTGGGCTGAGAATTTCAGCTGTTAGCTATCATAATGGATCGCTATCATCATAGTTTGCAAGCGGGCATGGCCAAGCAGTTATTCAGTACTGAGGGCATACAATCTGGCTCTTTCTCTACTGCTGTTTGCTTATATTTCAGTGCCAGTTTGATGAAATCCTCTACCAGCCCATTCACCTCCAGGTTTAATATGGAACAGAATCTATAGTGTCTCCCACTGATTCATCAGCTTTGCTGCATATCTCAGCTATAGAGATTTTTAACAGTGTTTTTCACCACTACTCCACCACTGTCTGTACAGTGGTGGCCATCAGGGGCATATTGCTGTACAACAAGTGGTGTCGCTACCAATTAAAATAATTATGTATTCATGGGGTCTAATCCCCCAGAAACTCGCCAAACCTTTTCATTCTGTGCACACAAATTATTTCACTAATTTTAAAGCAGTTCTTTTATTTCAGTCTCTTCTGATAAAATTCAAGGTTATCCCAACACTGCAAGTGCCAATTAGCAATTCCAGATCAGTCAAGAGTGCTCGTGTTCACATGTAATTGCCTATAAAGGACATTCATTGAAGTCAAAATATTTGTTTTATTGATAGGTTGATGTTAAAGGTTTATGGCGTGTAATTTTAGCAGCATTTGCAGGGAGGTGAAAATTCAAATCTTGGTCCATATCTTGTTTTAGCTAATGGACAGGCAGACAGGAACCAACTGGATCTCTTTTCAAGTCTTCCCAAATCTTTTTTTTTCTTTTAATTTCTTTCAGGGACCATGTACCACATACACATTAATCATATTAAAGGAAAAGATGCACTCTACCAGATTTAGCGATAAGCTAATTTTCATCTGCAATCCCTGGGCAGGTAGAAAGCAATAAAACACAGATTAAATCAAACAGCAAAACACACACACACACACACAGACAGACACACACACACACACACACACACACACACACACACACACACAAAACAAAAAGACAAACTAAACAGTCTTCTAGCTATAAGCATCATAGAATCATTTGGTATTAGCTGTACTGATGATGTAATGTTTACTGCAGGTAAGATTTCACCCACAATATGCTGGCTTAGATTTCTGGCACGCAAAATTAACATATAGCTTGATAGATGGAGTGACACATTGGATTTAACACTGATACCAAGAATCACTCCGTAATGAACATCCACCACCCTTTTAATTATGAAAAGGGTGCGAAAATCGATCATCAATCATTGCCGTGTTGTGTTTTAATTATCTAATGCCCCTAATTCTTCACACAGAGTGAAGCGCAGCTGTTTGCAAGCGCTCTCTAAATAGCTCTATTCTAAAGCCACTTAACTGGTTAAACATGTAATCCTTTCACACTCTGAGTAATCCTCAGTGGCAATCTGATGTACTTGTACCAAGCTCCACTCACCCATCACGGCCAGAGCTGTGCCTTTGGCTAACTGCCTCTTTAGAGTCTCAAGCACTTCCAGCCCACTGCCATCCAGATTGCACCTGTTGATTGTCCCATTGGCCGAGCTTATCCAGTATAACTTGTTGGCCGTGTAGTCTATTGAGAGACCTGAGAAAAGACAAGCCAAAAGTGGACATCAGGTTAGCAGTGGGTGTGCTAGACTTTTGTTTAAAAAACATCGCTAGAAAAACAATCATTAGTGACATATAAACCAAGTAGTAAATTGAAACAGAATAGAAACAATATGGGGCACCAAATATAATTAATATGCAACATTTGAATATGTAAAATACTGCTCAGTTTATATTAATATTATCATTTGAGACAATACAGGGAGAAGAGTATTATTTAAATGTTTAGTAGGGATGCCACTATTACCATTATTCACATTACTTTTCAATACCCAGATTTTGAAAATCCAACAGTACTTTATTGTATTCATTCTAGTAGTTACAGTAGGCAACACATAGCAAGTACAGTTGCTAAAGAAAATTATATTCAGATATTAACTCAACTGACACACATCTTCACACAGATTGCTGCAGGCAGGCAGGCACACAGCCCTTCCTCCCACGAGCAGATAAATGCATGAATAATAGCATAACAAACTTGGTGAAGCAATGTTAAAGACTGACAGCCTGGTCTTCATGATCAATTTCTTGAGGTCAGTAAAAGATCTGTTTTGACAACACTGAAGTATTAAACCATTATTATAAATGTTAAACCAGCACACACGTTCATGCCATCGAACTACTAGCAGTTATCTGTGTCTGTCTGTTAAATTACTATTAAGGTAGTGACTAGATAAAAATAAAATGATGATGTTAATCTTTGAACTATGCAAACATTCAATATTCTGTGCCTTCTGTAACTGTGTTAATTTAATTAAGTGTGTCTAAAGCATGTTAAATTTAACTTAGAGTCCCTGATTGAGGCAGAAGCAGACAGAAACAGCGACAGTCGGCTTTGACAGCTCTGTGATCAGCAACAAGAATATAGCACCAAGTCTATAGCTGAATACATTTGCACAGGCCAGCATTGCTCTAATCTTTACTTTAGGGGGGAAAAAAAAGGCTCCAACAGTACTTTGGTTATTTTCCCCCAGTGCTATCAAAAATGGCATTGGGTATTCATGATAAAGTGCATAGAAAAATAAGCTTACTACCTGCAGGTTAAGGTGATGCAGTTCTGAAATGTATTGTTATGATCCTGCATAAATACTTTTAAGTATTTTCTGTTTTTGTTTGAGTGTGCGCTAATAGATATGTTCCTGTGTTTACTGATGCTTATTTGTGGGGGATCTATTTAAAAGAAATCCAGCTGGCTTGAAAAATGAACAAGCAAGAAAAGGAGTGCTTTTGAATCCATTTCCTGGCTGATATAATGGCTAGAATATCTCTGTTAATGGTGGGAGCTAAAAGCAATTTCAGTTGTGTACCTCTAGACAACTCAATGCCTCCCACCATGTGTTGGATTTATGTCTGGCAGATTCACAGTCACAATGCATCATTAATTTACTCTTGTCCCCAGGTCTGCCCCATAATCATAAATGAAGCCAGTGAAATATGGTGCACCGTCCTATCTGTGTTGCTGACAGACCTAGGAGAATGGGAGAAAACCTGGTGAAGACAATGCTGCTCTGTGTGACAAATTGGGTGTTTAACCTTGAGATATGTAACAAAAGCTAGCAGAGATGAATAACGGATGATTATTTTTGTTAAATCAAGCTAAAACGTATTGCCAGGTACAACTAGTCAGCATATTCCGGATGCCTCTGAGTTCTCAGAGCACAGCACTTGTTGAAAATATTACATGTTTGTGGAACCTGTAATGTTGGACAGTTGTAATGCCCCCTTTTTGAAACAAAAATTGCCCATAGATAGTTAAATATACGATAAATACACCTTCCAAAGAATGCAAAACTGCGTTTGTAGTAATTCAGACCACAGTAGATGACTTTGCCATAATGACACACAGGCAGACAGCCACAAAAGCACACTCACACAGAAAAAAAATATAAATATTCATGCTGTCACAGCTGGTAATAACAGAAATATAAATCTCATGAACATGCAGAAAAACATTAGGCAGGAAACACCAACTAACAACCCAGTGAATGATGCTGATACAATTTTCTGTGAAAATCTGTTGTGCAAAAATACATCACTATAATAACAAGGTCTAAGCTGCCAAAAGTCCATGTGCACACAACTCCAGACAGTGTTCTTTTTCCTTTATGAAAAAAACTGACAGATGCTAAATCTACTGTTCCAATAAAGAGAAGAGCACAGTAACAGAAAAGTCTTATGGCCTACTACACTGTCCGTGCCAACCAGACACCTACTGGCTACGCAGCAATAGATTGAATGAGTTTTTGTGGTCATTCATGCTAATTATTGTTCTTGTTAGATTTATTAAATTCTTATAAAAAATTTTGGTAATATAGTTGATAGTCTTTGCTTAGCATTAAATATATGGAATTCGTATATTTGCAGTAAAGTATTTATTTGGATTCTTCCTATTTCTCATTATTTATTATCATACCATGTAATAATTTTTTATATTTTTTGAAATGTGCAGTTAAAATCTTTTAAAAGATATTTAAAATAGTGCTGACAAAAAAGATTGGCATACTTAAAATGGTTCAGGAAATGAAACTTAAATTTTTTATTATTTCAAGTTTTTTAAATTATTAATTTAATTCAATTTTATTTATTTATTCAGCACCAAATCACAACAAACAGTCACCTCTAGGTGCTTTATATTGTAAGGTAAAGACCCTACAATAATTACAGAGAAAACCCAACAGTCAAAATGACCCCCTATGAGCAAGCACTTGGTGACAGTGGGAAGGAAAA
>VOQJ01003503.1:7280-19107 GCA_015052665.1 Apistogramma diplotaenia
TGAGGAGACAGAGACAGGACAAAACACATGATGTGGAAGAGAGACAGAGATTAATAATAAGTAATGATTAAATGCAGAGTGGGGTATAAACAGAGTAAAAAGACTTCACTCAAAAGAAACACTCAGTGCATCATATAAGCTTGATCATAAATGAAAGTTTTAAGTCTAATCTTAAAATAGAGAGGGTGTCTGTCTACCAAACTGGGATGGGTTCCACAGAAGAGGGGTCTGAAAGCTGAAGCCTCCCATTCTACTCTTAAGTATCCTAGGAACCACGAGTAAGCCAGCAGTCTGAGAGTGAAGTGCTCTGTGGGCTATGAGGTCTTTAAGCTAAGATGGGGGTTCATTATTCAAGACTTTGTATGCGAGGAGAAGAATTTTAAATTCTATTCTGGATTTAACAGGGACCCAATTAAGAGAAGCCAATTGCTGTCTCTTTCTAGTCCCTGTCAGCACTCTAGCTGCAGCATTTTGGATCAGCTGAAGAATTTTCAGGGAGCTAATAGGTCAGCCTGATATTAGTAAATTACAGTAATCCAGCCTTAAAGTAATAAATGCATGAATTAGCTTTTCACCATCACTCTGAGACAGGATTTTTCTGATTTTAGAAATTTTGCATAAATGCAAGAAAGCAGTCCTACATGTTTATTTAATATGTAATTTGAAGGACACAGCCTAGTCAAAAAAGACTCCAATATTTCTCACAGTGTTACTGGAGGCAAAGGTAATCCCATCCAGAGTAAGAATCTGGTTAGACATCATGTTTCTAAGATTTATGGGGCAGAGTACAAGAACTTCAGTTTTATCTGAATTTAGAAGCAGGAAATTAGAGGTCATCCAGGCCTTTATGCCTTTATGACATTCCTGCAGTTTAACAAACTGATGTGTGTCATCTGGCTTCATGAATAGATAGAGTTGGGTATCATCTGCATAACAGTGAAAATTGATGCAATGTTTTCTTGCCACATTCAAAAGCCACTTAAATCACCTTTGTTCAAGAAAGATGAGGAAAGGCTTGTACTTCATGTATGCCTTCATTCATAGAGTTGCTGCCGTGTGATTAGCTGTTTAGATATTTGCATTAACAAGTAGTTGAACAGGTGTATCAAGTTGCTTTGAATGATGGTGTTATAAGCACGGGAGGAACGTGTAGCAGACAAAGGAAAACATTTAAATAGTCCATCTGCCTTCTATGATAAGGTGTAATCCTCATTCACAAACAAGTTGGACAGTCTCATGCATGTTGTTATGTAATGATATATATGCATATAGTTTTCAAAGAACAAATTCTCTGACATCAACACCTACAAACTCAAATAAATAATAAATAAAAATTATTCATTCAACAAAAGCCCCAAAGAAAAAAAACCTTCTGTCTCTCTGCTAAGATTCGACGTCGAAGGCCGACACCTGCTACGCTGTTCAGACTGACGGATCCACCCTCACCAGAAGAAGGCAGCAGCCCACATCAGGTAGATATGGACATGTGCATGCACTGCATGAGAGCTAAAAATCCACTGGTGAGGGATTTGCATCAAATTTTAATGACTCAATGGTCACAAGTCCCAATACCCCAGAATACATAATAAATAAAACTGTTGCTGTGCCTTTCTACTATAATCCTAACAACTGAAAATGAACAATTACTAGATTTATGACATCATGTTTTTTTTTTTACTACAATGAGACAAAATAGTGTCACATACACTTCAATAGCTGTAAACTCTTGTTTGCATTTTTTATTTCAGCAGTGGGCTCTTGGGGAAAATGGAGCTTTGAAAGCCAAACTGGTTCACATGTCAACCTACCAGCCGCCGTCTCTTAAAGGTAAATGAACACCGACTTAAATCGCTTTTTGTGTTTCTCACTTGTACTCACACGCTGTTTATATAAAAAATGACACCAAATGAAAGAATTTCGGAGACCTAATTCCGCTGTGGCAGCCACCATGTGGTCTCTATCTGTCGGGACTACGCACATATCCAAAAACCACAATGAGTGTGTGTGTCATGTAAGATTAGGAGCAGTGGCAGCTGTGAGTCTGTACTGGATCATCCTGGATTATAGAATGGGTGCACAGCTGTAACATGGTCTCACTCACCCACAGGCACATGCACACACGCTATCAGATACAACTGGAGTCACACAAACGGAAATACACACAAAAATATGATTATGTTGTTATAAATATTTATAGAATGTAGGGTTTTTAAACATATTCAGTTTTGTGAAAAGTGTGGCTTGACACTTGCCATTCATAATATTAGCTGGGCTTTACTGGTTGTATAGCATTTAAATTTCTACATAAGAACAGTTCTTTATCTTGGCATTAAATTTTAGAGGCTGCTTCAGGTCTTTAATAGGCAGAGCAACAGTCTGCTTGTTCCTATACGCAGATGATGTTGTCCTTTGTTTAAATTTAATTTAACATCCTGTCCTGTAGATATTAATTATTACACAGGCAATCAGAAACACAACTCCAAATAGATTACACTGCCTTGCATCAAAAAACAAAATTCCAGCTGTTTTCCAGAAAGTTGTTGATATTACCTAATTCACTGGTGCTGAATATACAGTTTTGACCCCAAATGCAAATCACATGTGGTCCATTTGTGCTCATTCTATTTCAGGTTCAATTTGCATATTTTTATGGGTTTTGTTTAACAGAATGACATTATGCAGCAGCACACATTTTAGGCTGTTTTTTAAGCTGTCAATGAACTGCCGCCACACACTCAAACTCACAATCATGTGTAATGTTACAAGTTTAGATAATTAAATACGATATTCTTTCTTATCTAGAGGACAATGAACAGATGAATGGAAGAACAGGTGGTTTTTTATCTGTAAATTTTTGCAGTACAACTTCATGCTTCATCATTGATTTGTATTTTCAGCTGTCCAGAAGATGGCTCAGGCCCATTTGTCCTCGCTCGACATGAGGTCTGTAGACATTGAGTCCTCTTCAGGGGAAGAAGAGGAGCAACATGACGAGAAGAGGCAGCAGAAAGCCTCAGGTGGTTAGGACAGGATAGCCTTTTTCACTTTTTCACGTTTTCTCATTTTTACTGGCACCTGTACTAAGCATGGACACTTAAACCTTTGAATCCCTTTCATGTTAGATCCCGAAGAGGAAAACAAACCACAGAGGGATCGTTGTGGTCTTCTGGATGGTCCAACAGAAAGTCTCTGTCATCAGCATAAAGACAAAGAGGAGGCCAAAGAAAGAGAAGAAGGAAAGGGGGAGTGACAAAAGAAAGAGGGCTCTCATGGAGACTTTGTTAGTGAGGAATCAATATGCATAGCACGTGTATGTACCATACATATGTGTGCATGAAAAAGTGTATGAGTGTGTATTATTTGGGTCTGTGGGTGTGTGGAAAATTGCAGCGTAAAAGAAGAATGTAGAAAAAAAGAAAAGCACAACAGAGATTCTTTGATAAAGGTCAGGATATTATTGAGCTGACTGAGGAAGCATTTAGTCTGAGACTTGTGAAGTAAATAACGTCTCCGTGAGCCAAAGAAGCAAGGGCAAAATTCCAATCAGTCAACGACACCGCACGAGAAATGTGAGAATAGCAACGAGCTGTTGTATTTTCATAAAGCAATCACAAGGTTTTCAAAAAGGTGTTTTTTTTTTAATTCTGTTTGAAGGTGTGACTGTGACTGTGAGACTTATTATATCTGTATTTGAAGAATTAGAATTTGCATTGCCTTTACTGACATCATGTCCACGGGGGCGTGAACCAAAGTGGCACAGGTGCTAAATCTACATTTCATGTCCAATTAAGCAAATGAAGTGCGCAATTTAAGAAAAAGCCAAATGTCACAGCAGGTAGTAAACACAGATTTGCAGCTAGCACATTTTCCTGTGTGTATTGTACAAATACACAAGATTACATTTTGTATGTAGTAGTATTTTAAGGAGTACAACATAGCCAGTCCCCACTGGGGGAGCAATTTAGCTCAGAAATTGTGGGACTTCTTCCAAAGTCATATGCAACTCTGAAGTTTGCTGTTCAGCTTGCTTTCCTCAGTCTTTCACACATTTGTCTGCAAGGTCAAGAAATCAAAAGACTGAGGATTACAGACGAATTCAGCTCAATCACAGCCACAGTAGACCAGATTATATCCTAACTGATTAATCCAACTAATCATGATAATGCAGCGCAGTGTTTCTGGCTCGATATTTTGAACACTTTTTTTTTGTAAAATGGAGATTAGCAGACATGATATGTTTGGGATGGTACACGTGTCAGCTTGATTCTGAAAGAAGACTTACCTGATTTTCAGAAACATCATATTTAACAGTTCATTCATGGCCCTGTACATAAGCACTGTTTTGTGGTGGTTGATAATAAATCATTTATAATAGGCTGTCTTTGTGTATTTGTGTGTCAAATGCTTCACACATATTTCTTTTATAACAAAAGACATATTTTAATTGATTATTCAGACACACTGTGTCAACATGTTTTGGTCATAAGTAGCTGTACTGAGTTTTTATTATATGAAAGCCCCAAAACATGTCTTAAATGTGTAGCCTTGGATTTAACCAAGGATATTTGTGTTCTCCATCACAGTCATTTGCTATTTGTGTAACTGCCACTTTATTAGACACACCCATTCAACTGTTGATGCAAATATCAAATCAGCCGATCACATGGCAGTGACTCCACTTTGCTCAAATCTAGCCATGCAGATGTGTTCAAGACGACCTGCTGAAGTTCAAATTGAGCTTTGGAATGGGGAAGAAAAATGATTTTAAACACGGCATGGTTGTCGGTGCCAGACAGTCTGGTCTGAGTATTTCACAAATGCTGATCCACTGGGATTTTCAGAGAATGGCCTGACAAAGAGAAGATATCCAGTGAGCGGCTGTTCTCTGTGTGAAAATATCTTGTTGATACAAGAGGAGAATGGCCAGACTGACAGGAAGACAAAGTAAGGTTTATTGAATGCACAACACGTAGAACCTTGAAGCAGGTGGGCTACGCAGCAAAAGACTACAGCAAAAACCACTCTTGTCAGCTAAGAACAAGGAGCTGGATCTACAGCTCGCACTGGCTCATCGTGATTGAACAATAAGAAAATGGGAAAATAATGCCTGACCTCATGAGTCTGAATTTCTGCTGCAACATAATGTCAGAATTTAGCATAAAAATATGGGTCCATACTGCCTTGTATCTGTTGTTCTTGCTGGTGGTGGTGTCATGGTGTGGTGCATACTTCCCTGGGCCCCTTACTACCAACTGAGCATCATTTAAATGTTACAGACTGCATGAGCATTGTTGCTGAACATGTCCATCCCCGTGTGACCACAGTGTACACACAATATCAAATTTTCACCTTAAAAACATAATTGCAATGACACAAAGATCTGATGACACTTGCAGCTGCAAAGTGCCGTGCAAGTCGACAGACTGCTCTTTTATTCTTTTAGCATATGATGCAAAGTGCAGACATTTAACATCCATTCATGCACATTTAGTCCCATACAATTCGATGTGCGAAGTCTCCTTTAGTCCTGCGCTCAGCTCTCTCGTGCTTGCACACCCTGCTATGAATTTTTATTTTTATTATTATTAGTTGCAGTAGCAGACATCCAGCACTTGCAAACATATTTTAAGGCTTATACATACATGCAAACTTAAAGTGTTCTCAATGTGTTGTGAGATATGTGAACAAGGCATTCTGAAGAAACCAGTGTTTGCAGGCTTATGAATCAAAACAGAGTGTAGGAAGCTACTTTAATGGGGCATTTATTTAGTTTTACTAGTTCTAATCAAACACCTTCAGGCAGCGCACCAACATACCGGTGTACATTCTTTCAAATGGTTTCATGTATTACTAAATCATCCAGTACCCACAAGACCCTCAGAAGAAACATCAACAGTGTAGCTGTTAGTAGTGACTATACTGAGGTTGTAAGTGGACACAAATATTTAGGGACAGTGATTGGTAAACTGGGATTCAAACACAAGTGTCATTTACAAGAAAGGATTCGGCCAATTATACTTCAAGCTGTGACAGTTTGATGTGGAGAGATATGTTCTGGTTCTTTTCTATGATTCAGCGGTGGCGAGGGTTTCCGCTTTGTTGCTTTATTGCCTGGCATTTTTCACTGTCTGCAGTCAACAAGAACAAATTCTATAAGATTGTAAACACGGACAATCTGATTGCAGATCAGCAACAATACAGTATGACGCAACTTAATGAGTCCCAAGCGGTATGAAAGGGGATCGAGATCCTCAGTGATGCATCACACCCACTTTATAGTGAGTATATCTTAGTACCATAAGGAAGGTTCCGTCATTATGGTACTAATATAAAGAACTTCTCACAATGTTTGCAAATTTCTTGTGCCGAGGAATATTTTATTGAACAAATCCAGGTAATATAATAGCACATAGCTTTGATTTTGGGTGGTGTTACTGCAGACTTTCTTGTTGTCAATATCTGTAGTGTTTGTATTTGTGACACTTTTATATGCACAAATTGAATTTCTGAGGACAATGAACATTACAATTGCTACTATATGACATTGACATAATTGTTTGACATCCTGCTATTAGGCATATTTAACCAAGGCACAGTAATTTTAGTGTTATGATTTCATAAAGAGAAATGACATATACAATTGTTGATTTGTTTAAAAAATAAACAGAAGATATGTGAGCAATACATTAATAAAGGAAGAAGGTCCACTAAGACCGCTTATATATTGCACACAGAGTTCTGTGCTACTGCCCTTGGGATGCGGTAAAACCAATCCAGTAATAGAAAAGTGTCTGTTTACTGTAATATTTCCAAAAACAAGAGAAAAGCCTCAATAAGCAAACAATGTGAGTTTTAATAGGCTGATTTTTTTTTAAAAGCCCACAACAAACAAGTACCGTTTTGCAGTGTTAATAATATCTCTTTAATGAAGAGCTGTGCTAAAGCCCAAGAATTAGGTTTGAGGAGCAGTTCAAGATGGCCAAGTAGCGACACCTAGTGTTCACTTCTTCTAATTACACAAGGATTCCCTAAAACGGCAAATAGTACCAACATTAAACTATGGAATAATGTGGAATGATCTCCCCTAATATATCAGCTACATGTGAAAACAAGATGAGGAAATGAGTGTTGCATTTTTATTCATGTAATCATAATCAAAAATCAGCACAACCTTTTAGGATTTGAATAAAAATAAGTATATGCTTAGTTTGTGTACAGTAGGGTAATTATTTAGGATGATGCTGTGATATGCATATATGAAGCAGCACTAATGTTTACAGTCTTGATGCTGTAGGAACTGTCTGAGCTGCGGGAGGAAGCTAAACCAATGAGAGCTTTTGCAGCAAACACTGTCATGTTTACAAAGACGATGGAATGAAATGAAATGTGCCATTCGTGTGTTTCTGTTTTAACATTTTCTTCCTTGAGCGTCAACTGGAATACCTTAAAATGAGTAAAGATCAAAATCTATGAAGACTCTCACTCAAAATTGAAATATGCGTCTGTTTTACTGTAAGCATCACCAGCAATATACTTCTTAAATTGAATATTAAACCACCCATTTACCTGGGACTCATCTGAATAGTGACTTAGTTTATTTCTTCTTTGAGATTTTTTAAATCTGCCCTTTTTGCTTTCTCACTTGTTAATCCTTCCTTGCCTTTACAAAAAACACTCCAGTAACATCATCAACCCCCACCCTCATATCCTGAGTCAGTGTGTAAACCTCCAGCCGGATCAGAGTGTATCCACTCTCCTTTAAACTAGCACAGACCTGGGCTTCATTCAGTGGGACCACTGGGATCCTCACCCCAGGCCCAGCAAAATAATAACTCTCCTCCAAGGCTCCAATGAGCAGGAGGTGACCACCAGGGCGTAGGAGCTTTCCGATGTGGCCAAGAGCCCTGGTGAAGGTAGCGAGGTCAGGGCTGACACTTTCCAGGCAGAAGCAGGACACCAGACAATCGGCCTGTGCTGAAGGAAGGGTCTCAGGAGCCAGGGGCTGAGAGCAGTGCACGTCAATGGGGAGGATGTCTGCGATGACCTGACGTAGCTTGGCAGCTTTCTCGGTCCATGCTGAGGGCCTATTGGAGCGAATTGTCATACTATATCAAAACTGCTATTTCAGTTTTGCACTATATTCCTAATGTGTGCATGTGCTTTTCTCAGCAAACATCTGCTAGATTATCAGTAAATTGCTAAGTATTTTATTCTTATTAATCCCTTTTTAAATGTCTTATTAGAAGAAATGCACTGTGACAGGGCCAAAATAAATAGACAGGAAACAGAAGGTGATATAAATTATTTGATGATGACACAGATGAAAAAGTGACCTCTCAGTAACCAAACTTTTAAGCTGTACAAAGTAGTGCAAATTCATTTTTCCCATACCGTCGCCCCTCCAGCTCACAGACGTGCTGCAGGTACGGTGTCCAGTCGAGACCGCATCCTCCTTCATTCTGCAGCCAGCGCCTCAGTTCCTGCCGGTTCACCTCCAGGAAGTCTGTCAGCAGCACCTTACTGAAAACCTCACATCCGCTCATCACCTGGTAGAGGGTGGGACCTGAACCTATGTCCACGAGGAGCTCACCACTCACATCACCTGGGTAAAGAGGAGAAAAAAAGGAGCGAAGTGAGACCCTAAAAGAAGAGATTGCTTGATTAAAACATGTGCACATAGCTTGTAAGGATAACTTGGATTAAACAGTTTTATCTTAAACTGGTGTCATTTCAGACTCGGAACAGAAATTGGCCTAAAGTTCTCCATCCATTCTCACTCCTAAAACTAAATGACCGTCAGGATCAGCAAAATAAATGTGGCCCTTGACATTTAAGAAATTAAATAACCTCTTAGTATAAAAAATGTTTCTATTTTTAGGCACACACAAGGCTATACTTCTGTTTTCAGCTACAAACTAAGAGAAGAGAAAACAGGGAGTTGAAAAAGCAAGGTTTTATTGCATTTCAGAGAGAAAAGTTTTTGCTTTGTAAAATACAACAGAACCTCCTCACCTTCAGTAAAAGCTCTGTGCAGGCATGCCAGCTTCCAAGGCACGATGCTGTCTTTTCTTGTGAAATCCGCCCGTGGTGGAGTGTAGTTGTACTGTAAATACGCTGCAGGATCAAATCTCCGGTAACAGGCTTTCATGGCCGCCACTCCGTTCTCTCTTCCCTTTTCTTCCATCATGCTGCTTTCTCTGCCGCAATACCTTGGAGTTCTGTTTTGGCTGGTCAGTCTTCAGGTAAGTTGCTGACATCCCCTGAGCTGAATTATATATCTGTGTGTGTGTGTGTGTGTGTGTGTGTGTGTGTGTGTGTGTGTGTGTGTGTGTGTGTGTGTGTGTGTGTGTGGTATTATACACGTGCTTTTGCTTTGGGCTACTCTGAGTTTCATGGAGTGATAGTGATCCTCTTTTTCAGACGATGCAGCCTGATAGCATTTGTTCTGTTCACTTTCCCTGCCCTAAGGCACTGATACCATCAGATCAGGGGGCTTCCTCCAACACTAGACACAATAATGGACTCCTCATATGGCTTTTAGCTCCTTTGCCGACCATTCAAAGGCCTCTCATATCTACGCCATCATTCCAAAGGGCCTTTTGCAGTTAAATGGTGCAGAGCAGGTTTGTCTCAGGCAACCCCTTTTGAAGATACAAACAGGCCTATCTTAAAGACAAACAAGTTTATCTCTGGCCTGAGTTCCAGAGATAAAGAATGGTAAGTAGTCACAAGGTAAAGGTTGGGGAGTCTCCCGCCATACATCTCCCACCCACAACAAGTCAGAGATTCAAAAAGTTTCCATTGTTGAACAAGTTATTTCAAAAATTATAAAAAAAAAAAATTTCCTGACGAAACAGAAATGAGAGATACTTTTAAAATATAGCTTTCAAAGAAAATGTAATTTTCAACATCTTTAAATATGGTTCTCTCGTTAGCTGACCTCAAAGCAGACCCCTGCCCTGGGTTCTATTAGATCTTTCTGTTAAAAGAAAGTTTTTTCCTTCAATCGCTTGATTGTTCACAGATATTTCCCACTCTGGAGACCATTAGGCTTCTTGACACAATTTGGATTGTTATTTGCCCTAAACAGGTAATTAAATGCAAGTGTCAGGAAGGGCATCTGCCAAGCACACCTGTACTCAAGCTGTACTCAGTGTTTAGAGATAAATGGGAATGTAAGCAGAGATCATGTGAACCATGAAATGTTTTAGTATGCTAGGTTCAGTATGATACTAATCTCCTTAGAATTGCAGTCATAAACTACAGTATCAAATCTACTCCGTAATGGTACTATATTAAAACAACAACAACAAAAAAGCATCATCACCATCCCTAATATTTGTCGTGAGGGAGACCTTATTATGCCTTCCATAAAATAGGTGTGAAGAAACTTCACACAATGCCACAAATGTAGTGGAGGAAAAGTTAAAAAGAGCCAAAAATAAACACAATTAAAATGTTGCAGAGATGCACACACACTCACAAACAAACACATTTGTGCATTAGTGCAGACAGGAGTACGGTAAGGGTCAGTTCTTTCCCCTGAGTCAGATAGACTGATAAAAGAACAAAGAAGAGGAGGAACATGGAAGAACAGATAAAGGGCAAAAGCAGACAACAGAGAAAAGAACAGGACAGGTATAATGGAATAACACACACTTAGCCAGAGCAACAGGAGTCAATTTAGTTATCTATAGTCCCAGGGGCAGTGGGGGTTCAATGGTGTGACTCAAGTCTGCTCTGGGTTACTCTTCATTTTGTCACAGCAGGATAATGTAGGCACCAAAAAACTCTTCTGCAGTTCTTCGATTGTTTTCAACTTTGAGCAACTGAAATTTAGACAAGGTAATATGACATGATTTCTACACCTACTGCGTCTGAGCCACAGGATAATGAAGGAAGAATTTTATGGAAAATATTTGGATTTTAAACAGTTGTGTATGCTAGGTAGCATGGTGGCGTGGTGGTTAGCACTGGTGTCTCCCAGAGAATGACATCTGGAAGGTCTGGGTTCAATTCCACCTTGGTCCAGGCCTCCCTCTGTGTGGAGATTGCATGTTCTCCCCGTGTCTGCGTGGGTTTACTCCCACAGTCCAAAGACATGCACTTACTGGGGTTAGGTTAGGTTAATTGGTCACTCTAAATTGCCCATAAGTGTGAATGGTTGACAGGCGTGTGACCTGTACAGGTTAAACACACCTGAGTCAAACAATTAAGTCATTAGCAGGACTGTGGAGAACTTAACTGCATACTGAGGAGGTTAATCAGCCATTTGATTCAGGTGTCCTGCAGCAGGGTTGCTTCCAAAAGCTGCAGGACACCGGCCCTCGAGGCCTGGGACTGAGTATCCCTGCGTAATGGCTTGAAATGTATTTAGTTATTATCAACACTATTATTAAACAATAAACTACTTACTACAAAACAACTAACTTCTTTTAAAAAGTTTTATGAGAAAGAAAATCACAGAGGGGAAAAACTGGCTTGTAGTCAGTTATGATCTTTTGTTTTCCTAAAACCTTTAGGCCTACACCTGCAGGGTAGCTCCTCACCTTGCACTCAGGTAGAATACTGTTACAGTAATATTACAATACCCAACACCATTATATGAGAGCTCAGTAAGTGTTACTACAGTCAGGCAGGTAAGGTCTCCAGTAAAGTATTAAAATATTCAGCTGCAACATCAATATAGTTTGTTCTTGGTTTCCCCCGTCCCATTCCATTAAAACATCCTGAATGTACTTATTCACACCATAGAAGCTTGTTTCCACCACTGGGGGGGGGGGGGGGGGGGGGTTTTTAATTCAAATTTTAAATTAAAAAAATAAAA
>VOQJ01003509.1:4879-28329 GCA_015052665.1 Apistogramma diplotaenia
TAACCCCAAAAAGGCCCAAAATGAAAATTATAGAAAGTAGCAACCCTGGGAAACAATCCTCCTCATTTTCTACTGCAAGGTTAAAAAAAAAAAAAACCTCAAACAAAACGAGCTCATTTTGACTCTTTAAAAATGCAAATCATGACAACAACAAGAAATTTGGTTTGCAAACCACACCGACCACAAAAGGGACAAAAACAGAGATGCGCAGTCATACTCACAAGCAGCGTGCATGTTGTATCATACACACTTCCAAAACTTACCATACCATCATGATATCTCCAGAAAGCAGCAAAGCGTCATTTAAAAAATAAATTCATTTTGAGGCACACGTGCACCAGTTTCCAAGAACCTTCCTTCCTAATTCCAGCTTTGATTTACAGCCATCATGATCATTCTTTGAAAACATCAACAGCAAGTTTCAGTTTCTCTTGAATATTTGTCAGTATCGAGTCTCTTCCATTAACTCCATCCAAGGCTGTGTGTGTGTTTTCAGTGAATTTCTCTTTTCCAACCCAGCTTGAGCTGCATTTCTTATACAAAGTCGTGGGCTACAGAGGCTTGAACTGTGTACCCTCAAGACAAAGGCTGTGCTTGCATCTGAACTCAAAAATCAACTCAACTCATCTTAACAGAATAGAGTGGGGGGAAAAAGAGAGACCACGGCCAAGCAGAGAAGTCAAGGTTATCAGAGGAGGCCCAATGAGAACCCTGCTCTGCTCGTTACAATTCTGACCACCCCTCTGCTCTCTGGATAGATTAAGGCTGAGCTATAAGGCATGTGATGAAAAAGCTTTACGCATTTTCTTTTCTAGCAGCTGCATGGAGGGCATGTTAAACAGAGGCAATCTGTATACAGACTGTTGTATACGTAATGCTTTTGTCAGGAGTGGAAAGCTTCTCAGTTCTACCGGGACACAGTACGACACTGTGCCCACCTGGTTGGAGAAATCTTTCCACGCTGCCCTCCAGTCAAAAAGTCGCGTTCATAATTTGAGTTCAAATGAGTGCAAAGTCTGTCTGGGACAGTTAAGATCCCAACGTGCTGTGCCTTAAAGTCTGTCAAAATATGAACGTGATTTAAATCCACAGTCAGCCAGACTTTTTGGATGTCTGGGTCCCTGTGTTAAAAGCAGTCAATGCTAGTAATAGCTACCACAGTGGGGGGTCCACTGCAGCTTTGAAATATTGCTTTCCGTTTTCCAGTCGGCACTCCTTCTAAAACATACGAAAAAACAGAATCAATACAACCAAGTTCTGGAAGAAGACAGGATACGCCTCATCAATAATGGAAGTGTGTTGTGTGAGTGTGAGGCTTGATTTTGCCTTGTGTCTTGGTTGTATTTTATTGGCCACCCTGTGAATAATAACCTGCATCTACCCAGAGTCAGCTATTACAAGGCGGCAGGGGAAAACCACCCAGACAGACACAATGACAAAACACAAAAGGACACGCTGCAGATGAACAGTCAGACACACATGAATACTAACGAATGGAAGCACACACAAACAGCATCTATCTACCATTTAGCAGCAGCTCATAAAATAACAGAGGCGCCTCCGGCCAATTTGCCAAACGGAACATTCCAATTTGACACAAACGCCTCATAAGCATGCACCCTCACACCACACACACACACACACACACACACACACACACTCTCAGCAACATTAGGCACCACTACACAAGCCAAAGTGGCATCTCAAACAGATAAACAAGCATAAAGCCACATTTTCACAGGTATAAATCCACAGTAGTCAAAGACCCAACAAAGATTTTGCATGTCATTATAGCACTGATTATTATTAACACCGTGTCTATCAACATTAACCATAATGATCCTTTTAATTTTCTTGCCATTTACTTCACAAATTCAACTGACTCAAACATGAGAAGGGAGAACACACAAAGGCAAAGGCTGCAGCCCACACAGTCATCCTGTTAAGCTATTGTTTAGTAGGTTATGTGCCAACTGCCTCTTCTTTGTAAAGCTGTGACAGAGAGCTTTACAGCCCTGGATATCTGTACACCTACATGATCCACTGTGGAAGCCATAAGATTACAGATAAAGACATACTATTGGCTGACAACAGAAGAAGGTAAGAGAAAAAGTTTGTGAACCCTCTGGATTTACAAATGAAAGAAAAGTTGCTGCTCTCACTAGAAGCATGCATGTCTGGAAGGCACTGCGCACCAACAAACATCTCATTTCTGAAGCATGGTGGAGGGAGCATCATGGTTTGGTTTATGAGTCTTGACCTACACCTAAATAAGAGGCTATTCGGGCAAGACATCCAAAAATTCCAGATGAACTAAAGAAGTTCGTATCCTTTTCAAATAGTGAGCTGGAGGGATCATCTTATGGAGAATAAGGCTGCTGAAGGACATTTTACAAGTTTCTTAATTCAACAGCACATTTATTTTTTTTCTAGCCAGCGGTGTTTTCACCAAAGCACAACTGTTGGTGTTATTAGTTTAGTCAGACAGTGTCTATCTGAGTTACTTTTTACCTTTCCACTTTTTATACACATTAAAATGGAAAATCCTCCTAGCTGTAAAAAGGTCCCAAATACTGCTATGTAGCAATAGAATAAAGGCAAACTTTGCCAAGCAAAGTATTTTCTGAACTTTGGTACAAAAATAAGATTTTCTGTATCACATCTACAAAATTCACCATTTGTACTAAATGCTGACCTCAAGTCAGAATTGTCAATGAAGGCTAAATATTCCATTTTGCAACACTTCTTCACTTATTTAAATACATGTTTAAGGGACAATTATTATTCCCTCACTTCAGCTGCTTCTGCTTTTTAAAAAGCCTCAGGCGTAAGGCAAAGTCAGGTATAAATATTAAATTATATTATTTGCTACAATGGTGAACTCAAAGATTCTCCCAGCTCCCGGGGAACTGAAGCCTCAGCTCTAATAGAGTTACAGTATATAATCAAGAGGTCAAGTTAGCTGGTCCAGTTCACCAACAGGAGCAGTCTGTGCTTTGTAGAAGGGGGTATTACAAAGACAGAAGCTAAAACAAGTCTTTCTGGGAGAGGGGTGAAAAAGTTGCTGCATTAGGAGAAAATTATTACAATGCAAACATATCCCAAATAAAAATGATAAACCTGCAACTGAGCACAATATGAGCACTTACAAAGTTTGCATAGTTATGAACTTAGGACTAGTCTCAGCCAAACGTATCCGCTTCCATCTGCCTGAAGGAGTTTTACAGTGCCTTTCAGCCCCCTGTGTGCCTGTCTAGCCTGCAACTTTACTGTTTTGGTTAATTGTCACAGCGCTTAGTGGGCGGCCGTTTTCAGTCAAGAAGTTCTAAAAAGCCTCTGCACACTCCAGACTACACAGCAAGCAGCAGACAGGCAGTGAGTGGAGCATTAGCTGTTGAAGAGCCAGACATTTCTGCACAAGTGCTGGTAGAGACCAAAGAGACTTCACAGACTCCAAAACATATTAAAAATGTTCCTCTGTAACTGCTGGGTGTGCAGTAAAAAATAAATAAATAAATCTGCTCACAGTTGGCTGAATCAAACTCAAAGGTAAATGATGTCAATGTTACGTTTGCAACTTCTCCTCCGATGTCCCATAAAACTGTAGTTTAAACCATCTTTCATTCATTTTGAACATTTTTATGTGTGAAAATGTTTTCTTGAACATACATCATTTGTGCAGAATGTCATTTAAAATTAAATAATGCTGTTATTGTTTTGCAAATGTAGAAAATCCTCCGGTTATACAGCAAGTGCAGTTCAAGTTGCTCAATCACCATGATCATCATAAAAGGCAGCTGCAGTGGTGGATACCAAAACAGAAATCACAAATGTCTTTTCCTGGTAGAAGCATGCATATTTGACTGTGCATTATCAGCTGCACTGTCTAATTTTACATCTAACACTACAACTTTCCTGTGATAAGGTTGGCACATTTGAGTGTTAACCCAACACTGAGATTATCTGAGTGTTTATGGCATTTTATCAGGGATTTTTCATTACGACGAAACACAGTAGGTTTGCTCACTAACAAAGCACAGATTCACGTGCTGGATAAAGACTTGAGAAATATTTGCAGCACCTCAAATACGTTTAGATTTCTTCTGTCTGTCTCATGCATTCTCTTCTTGCGGTTTCAGTAGTCTTGTGTGCTTGTGTTTGCAAACATTTCCAAAGTGATATGCATCCTGCTGGAGGCATTATTGCATGACCTTGTCCACAAGAGAACGAGCTGCGTGTGTGTTTGTGAGAGTGTCAGGAAGACAGTGTGTGTGAAAATCATGCATGCATCCAAGTGCGATTTATAACTGTGTGAGCAAACTGCCGATGGGTGAAGGCGGCAGTGACAGAGACAGTGCAGTTTGTGTCTGGCTTACCAAAGATATTTGTGGAATGTCCTTTCTTAGCGATGGGCTTCAGCTCGTTATGACCCCAGCCATACTGTCTGTAGCTGTCCCATGCATGCTTCATCATCTACGGATAAATAACAGCAAAAACAGTATATTAGAAGAAGTAAAGCCTTCTGACATGTGGCATCGCTATCACAAATCCTGCAGCTTGTGTAATTGTGTGGCTTGGTGACGATCACTGGATAATAAAGTCTCATTTAGTATCATGATTTCAATTTGCATTGATACAATTTGCATTTGGCCATTACATAGGTTTATTTACTGCAGCTGCTGCTGCCTGGCTTAGTTGTCATAGGAACATGAAATCCAGCCATAAATTCAGTGCAACAGTGTTTTTACACTGAGGCATAATGGCAAAGTCTTATCTTGAAACTTCTTTCATTATATTGGATGGATGGATGGATGGATGGATGGATGGATGGATGGATGATAGGCATTACTTCCTTTCTACCCATCTTGCAGACATTGCTCCGCTGGCAAGAGCAAAATAAGATTCTACTTTTCATTTGTGCTCTGAAAAGAGGCTGGAAAAGAGGAGGGGAAGGACGATAAAAAGAGCAAGAGATTGGGGAGATGAGCCCTGACATGGAGGCTGATGCTGTGAAGAGGCGCTCCAGGGCAAACAGAGAAGATGACACAGCCAAGGGAGGAAAAAGTGCCAGCTTTTACTGAAGCAGGGCTGCTCTCTATCCATTTCAAACATTTTTCCCTTCTCCACAAGCTTTACACATGTGGCACTGACAACCTTTAAAAAAAAAATCCTGTCTATGTGGTCGTGTCTGTTACCGTCTCACTCTATGGTTATCTGTTGATTTCTTCCCTCTATTGGTCAGTCTTTCTACCTGGCAGCACTTCTATCTGTCCATCTGCCAGACTCTCTGTCTCTACATGGCTGCTACCTTATCATTTCCATTCAATGACAATCTCGATGCAGGCAAAGTGACCAAATTGTTCCAAATACCAATTTGGAAGCCTGCATCTCAAGGAAAAATTCAAAGCTTGGGTTTCAATTCACAAAATTTGCAGAAAATGACAAAGTGTGTCACTGTCCCAAAACGTATGGACCTGTCATTTTACGCCCACCAAGATATGCCAGTCTCCCTTCCTGCCAAACAGCCTGCCGCTTTGTGCCACCATGTGGGGATGAGAATCCAAATCCTCTTCCAACTTTCTCTCTCCTTGAAGCAGGCATGCAGCCAAGCTAATAAAGACAAGGGCCAGGAGTTTCATTGTGTTCTTGGCCTCATGGCTTTCCATGACGCACTCCATTCACGCACTGAGGATTATAAATCAAATTAATACACACCAGCACATGGACACTTAAATGTTGGCCGACTCCCTCTGATGTGTGTTGATTGGACGCTTCATCAAATTCTGATTGGCCCATATGCCAAGGACAAGCGCTGCAGCGCAGGGTGCTTGACAATGTTGACAAACTGCTTATTTAAAGGACCTTGGAATACTAATTGGACATTAGGCTACAAAATTCAGTGATTGATTCTGACAGCTACCACTTGCCATCACAGCATCTTGGGAGAAACATGAAAAGGAGGAGGGAGTGTCTTACACTGGCCCAGTGGCTCGTGCACTCTACAATTAGAAGTGAACCTCATCAGTAATTTGCTGCAGAGATGAATTAGCAGCCAAAATGAACGCTCTTGTGACCTGTATTCATCAATATACCTATCAAAGGGCACTGCAGGTGGATTTATGTTGGGCTATGTGGTTCTGAGATGTCAGGAAATTATATTAAATATTCCATGTTCCTGTTCCACACTTAGAGTCCATAAGTGTTGCTGGAAATGAATAATCTGATCATCTCCACCTTGATGGGCAGAGACCAACTCAAATCCTATATCCTGTTGAAATTTGCTCCATTTCATAGTTTCCAAGCTGGCAAGGAAAGTGTTGTTTAAAAAAGAATAATAATGCAGCCCCCAGAGACTAAGGACCCTCACAAATTCCAGTTTCATACTAGAAAATATGAAACAGTTTTGTCTTTAAGCCAAATGGAACACAAATCATCTGAAACCCCCACAAACAATGCAATAAAGGGTATGTGTAAGTTAATAAACCATGTTCACAGTGCTCCAAAGGTTCCTCCACACCCCTCATGTCCACTTTGTGCTCAACTGGCTTTGCTGTGATACACTCAGCTTTTACTCTTAGTGAGTGCGGCTGGTGATTATTTCTCTTTTCAGTCAGTAGCCACTGTGCATTACTACATCTGCGAGTGTGGAGACATCCAGCAGCTTGTGGCGTGAGATGAAGGCAGCCTGTTCAACTCTTCAAAGAAGCACAGACAGGAACCCAAGTGTGCTGTGTTGTATGATTCTTCATCTTTTCTGCAGCACCTGCTTACCCTCGTTATAATCATATACATGCTTTCAATTTTTAAAAACGCATTTCTATACTATTTTGCATTTTTCCAACTCTACAATTTGCACTGCAATAAATGGACAGCGTACAGCTTCCTTAAGATGACAAAGGTATTTTGCTTACTCCACTACTTAGAATTTCTCCCCAATAAAAAGCATAAATTCATGCTTTTTCATTTGCAGTCTAGGCTGAATCTTTCCGTCTCCAAGTCTTACAGATCCTGCCTCATTAGTACCTGTCATGACTCGGTAAACAACCGACTACTTCTGCGTCTGCAAGGTCTGAAACACAAACAAGTCCAAATGAAGAAAAATACAGCATTTACTCAGGTACACACAGTCTCATGTGTTTCTTCTTGCACTGTTTTTCTACAGAAGAAAAAAACTGAAACCTGCAAGCTGATGCAAATGGTGGTACATATGCTTGTTATTCATTTATATCCTTTGTCCATCCAAATAACCATCTCACTGAGATCAAAATCTCCTTTTTAAGAGATGCCTGACCAACAGTAGCAGAGTTTAGAAAGGAAAAGAAAAGTGTACTTGTCACTTGCAAATCTTCTAAGATAAGGCACAGAATAGCAATACAGCAGCATTACCATTGAATATAGCGCCATATTTATGAGCCTGTTTTGTTTTGAGGTTGTATCAGAGGTTTCCAGGTGAATGACTAAATTAGCCAATAATAGGAGTGTTCACGTGTTGTATATGACATTAAAATTTTATAAATAATCTCCTGGCTATTTCTATTTATTTTCACAAATCTAGGCCATTTTAAAAATTAAAAGTCCTTAGCCACACACTGGCTCATCATCAATCAGCACACTCATCTCAGTAAAGCAACCTGTCCCCATTTCAATCTCATAATGAAACACACTTAGATTCACACATGCTTAGTGTCTGAAGACCACCTTCATAAAATCGTGCCTCGTCGTGTTCTGTGCCTGAGGATTGGGAAGCCTGTGACTGAAGCTTTTTATCATCAGCCTCTACGGTGTTTTGCTTATTTTCATGCCTCCCAGTCTCAATATTGCAATTGTAAAAGTATTAACCATGCAATATTATACAGCCCAGCTCTGGAATGAACTGGCAGCACAGGAGTGGTCTCGTGTTATTAAGGTCAGAGTCAAAGAGATTAAAAACCTCTGTTCCACTGCCACTTCCTATCAACTGATGAGCTCAAACGTAAAAAGTGAAGCCTCACACACGACGCCGGGTTTGAGGGAAAAGGAAGTGGTGTTTCTCATTTGAGGAATTTATCTGGCTGAAACACAAAAAGAGATTTGTTTGTCTTTCTATTTTCTTTGAGCAAAATTTTTTTTCTAAAAGCAGTCCAAGGTGTAAAAGGATTAAAAAGGTTAAAGCGAATGGTGCAAAAATGTTCCAGCGTGAGATGTGTCATAGATTACCACAGCTTGCTGCAGAAATCTCTCAATCCTTAAAGCTTCCCCAGGGTCAAGAATGCAAAATAAAACAGTCGGCCCACGGTAAACAGGCATTATTAAGACGGGCTGTTAACAGTTTTCACATACAATAGTGATGTGTACTATAGATATAAAATTATGAATATGCTAAAGAATCCAAATCCTTAAATCAAACAAATTAGCTGACTTAGTCAGAAAAAGCAGGTTGGCCTCCATCTTCATTAGGCCGCACAGTGTGACCTTCCCAATGGCAGCCTGGTGGGCTGTTTCTGTTTCTTGTGTAGAGCAGGCACCAACCCGCCTGTGGCCATTCCTTCCCCAAAGTACCAGCCACCATCCAGACACCCTCATGGCTCACGTGCCACAGTGCCATACACACAAACACAATTACAGTGTACAGACACGGATAACCACAGGGCAATGAAATATTCATAAATCCCTCCTTGGCCAGCGGCTGCAACGGAGGCCATTACTTTTGCAATTATTTGGGGAGGAAAAGAGAGAGAGAGAAAAAAAAATCAGCTTAGCTCCCACAAGCGCAGGACACAATGGCAAGCTTTTGGAGGTTTGGGGAGCTGGAGAGCTGAGCTGGAGTTATGTGCTGCTTAGAGTGACCTCCAGAGTCAGTTTGACTGATTTAAAGCACCCGTCTGCCTGCCCTCATCTTTCTCATCTCCTTCCAACTCACCCCATGGAGGCCTCCTATCTGGCTTAACGGAAGTCCTTTCAGAAGATGCATTAGGGTGGTAAGAGTGTGACATCTGAATTGCCTCTTGCAGTAAATACATTCATGGCACTTAAGCAGAGGGTGGCAATAAATTCCCCATGAAATTGAAGCAGTAAAAAGTCTAGATGGGCTGTTTTTAAACAGCTCTCAAGCCAAGAGTTCAAGAGATGGTGGTTCATAATATGGTTACCTCTGTGTAATGTATGGAACCTTTATACAAATCAAACAATTCACCCCCATCACGATGACAGTTCTATCAATCTCTGAACAAAAATCAACAGGGTCGTGTTTCCAGGAGACAATGAGCGTGTCTCAGAAGCCATATTTTAATCCAAGTGGTGATTGCACGTTATTAAAGGCATTTGTCAACAAGTAGAGATTACTCACATGTTGCTCTGCCTCTGCTGTGGTGAATTAAATGCCAGTCAGTGACAGTAAGACTTCCCCCTCCACTGGTAAGTAATGCCACTCCCCCACAGCAGCAGCCTCCCTCACCAGGACAACCATATCAGGAACAGCTCAAGGTGCTGATCCAGCCAAACTCCAAACATGCTGATCCAACCGAGCATCCAAACGATGCACCAGAACAATCCCAATTCAGGGAGGCCTGACCACCCCACAGCCCAAAGACTAGTGTAAAAATGTCACGGTGGGATCCACGACTGGATGACCACAGAGGCTCTGTGCCCACCCCCCCATGGCTTAGAGACGTTTAGGTGACATAGCGGCAGTCTTTGTGTTATCAGGCAGGTAGCTTTTAAATATTGTGACTAAAATTAGGATATTTAATTACCAATAACTGATGGCCAGTGACTGATTAAAAATAAATTAATAACTCCCCGTTCTGACAGTATCTCAGGAAGGTATTTAGTGTAGCATATTGAGGTTTATGGATTTTACACTTTTACACTGTTCATCAAAGCTGAAAAAGCAGAATTGACAAAAAGCAGAAAAGATTTCAGTTTCTTTTAATAAAATCAAGAAGATTATACTGTCACAGTCAGGAAAGGAGAAGTAAAGAAGAAGGAGAAGTAAAGGAGAGACGATGTCTCACCATATTTCTTAAGTGTAGAATAGCACCAACTTTGGATACCGGTGAGTGTACTTGTACACTGACTTACTGATCGCTACTTAATCAACTCAACTCAACTCAAGGTAAACAACTTCTCCAAACTCAACGGCCTTCTAAACTGGAGACATCCAAGGGGTAAAGAATTAGTTCACATTATCATGTCACATTTTCCCAAGTCTTTAATTAGCATTTAGTTAGCAAATTACAATAATCATACCAACACAAAGAAGAAACCCAACTATTTAAGCTCCGAGATGCAGGACCTTTGACATTTACCATCACACCATACATACACACAGCGATCAATCATAACATTATGACCACCGACAGGTGATGTGAATAACACTGATCACTTTCAACAGGGCACCTGTTAGAGGGTGGGCTACTGTATATCAGGGAGCAAGTGAACATTTTGTGCTCAAAGCTGATTTGTTAGAAGCAGGAAAAATGAGCGAGTGAGAGGATTTGTGTGACCGTGACAAGGACCGAATTGCGATGGCTAAAATTTACCACATTAAACTTGGAAAAGAGGTGTGAGTGAACTTGATGATCCTGTGACCATTTATTCTCAACTAGAACGCAAACATTTTGTGAACATGCGACTGGTTTTTACCTCCAAAATATTTACAACACACACCTGGTTTGAAGTGTTTTGCTTGTGATTACATAAAATAGAGCTGTTGTCTTCTGTCTCTGAATAAATAAATGCAATTTTAAAAAGTACTGTTTATGCAAGAGTGTCTGCCTGATAGCACACAGTCGTTAGCAAAAGTAAAAAGCCTACAATCAGTATCTCACGCTAATCAACTTGAATGCATATCACAGAGAAGAGCCTGACCGTGAACCATGAATCTTGATGGTTTGGGGGCAGGTAGCTGAAAGTGGGCTCTGTTTTGTTTTGTTAAGGGCACAAATGCACTTTGCACTGGAACTGTTGAATCATCATCCTGTTCACATTTAAATGCAGTGCTTACAAAGTGTTCCTATAGAACAGAACTGCTGAATAAATATGAAAGTTCAGGTAATCACTTGCACTCTGGAGCACACCCAACGCAGTGAGGCCCTTGAATACATAATGATATGCACAGTGTATTGTAACAACCACTTAGCTAATGGGTTCCTATGCATATTTTATCTGCCCGCTGACTGATTAGTAGATGCTGTGAGGAGCATCATTGGCATCATTACAAAGCATATTTTATCAAATATTTACCAAATAAAACATATACTGCAGAAAGATTTTTTTTCTTCACTTGAGCAGTATGAAAGATCAAATTCTTGTCTAAAAAAATGTGGGCTGGGGGAAAAAAAATCCATAAAATGTCACTTGCTGTGAATTTATGTTACGGCTTTGATGTGTACTAACACAGTTTCATTGCTACTTCTCTCCCCAAAGGAGTAAGAAGTCAATATTGTTGCTAACAAAGCCAAGATAAGGCTGCAACTGTTTTGCGATGAAAGACAATTACTGGTGAGCGGAAACTTTAATTATGATGCAGCAACATGGAAGTGGTGTGTTTGCCCTGGACTCGCATGCAGGCTGCGTGAGTGTGAAGGAAAACAGTCTGATTTTTCCATTCATGATTTGCTGATTGCTAAGGCTTGGAGAAGCACTGAAGGATCCCAAACTAATTCCACTTTTAAGATAATTCCAAATCATAACATCTTATCTAAGAGTACTTTACATGAGGTAGACTTGCATAGAGGAACAGCAACGTTCCCCCATGTGAAGGCACTCAGGCAGCACCTGCAGTCCAAATGCACGTTTCTAATTTGCTCTTTGGTCAATTGAGCCGGTTCTGAAATGTCAGGAAAAAAAAACAATAAAATATGCAGTTCGAGCTATGATATCCATGCACACAAGTACACGATATGCACACAAAGAGAGACAGGGAAAGGATCACATTTAGATACACATATGCATAAGCAGGTAGATATTTTGCAAATAGACAAGATAAGGAGAAAATCGCAGGACTGACAGTGAAAAACAGATTTAACTGCCAGTCCTGTGATTTTACTGGAAGGGATGAAAAGATTAAACTGCTGTCATTCGGACTTTTCTGTTGTCTAAATGATGGGAAAATATATTAAGAGATAGAGCAGTTGTACTGTGGCAGCAGCCCAAAGGCACAGATAACCATTGTAGGGTGAGCCTGTCCTCTGCCACTTTCAATGTCTCTCTCTCTCCATCACCGGAGCTCTAATTGGTGAGGCTCATTATGCTTGTCCTGTACTTAAAACGATCAGGATGCTCTTTGCCTTACACCCAATAAAGTTATTCAACACTGCTCTCCAGTAAAGGGCAGTTAAGCTATTATGTTTGGCTAACAGACCTGTTCTAATATGACTTTTCAAGAGGTATAATCAGAAATGTTGAACATAAACTACCAGCATTATCTACTCCTACACTTCCACTTAGCTTTCTTCAGCAAAACTGTACATAGCAGATGAAAAACCTGACTGAAAAGACGCTGTGTAAGGTATAATCCAGATGCCTACATGTTTTTGAGTGTCATCGATCTACAGCTGAGGAGCCTAAACTGCAAATGCCGAGACGTGTTTAGTGTGAGGTGGAAACAGCAGGTTTCTGTCTGGTTAGTACAACACACTGGGCCAGCTTATCCAGTGGGCAGATGCCCAGGGACCCAACACAGCTGAGGGCCCAGCCCAGCTTGTTACTCTGAATGCAATACTTCCAAAATGAATGAAACAAATGAAAGGGGGGGGGTGTCAATTAAAAGAGCAGTTGTTGAGTCAACATTCAAGAGAATATCATGTCAGATAATCTGCAGGTTAGCTGTAGCAGCAGTAGGTCTCTGGCCTTAAGCTTTGGTTGGATCTAAATGGCAATGTCAGGCTGCCCTCATAAGTGAAAGGCCTGCTTCACTCCACAAGTGGAAAAAGAAAGTAACCAGGGAATATTTCTTCCTTTTTTCAAAGGAAAGAAATTGATTTAGTCCTTTTTTTAATCCATCCAACCATTTTTCTCTGCTTATCCTTTTCCACTTATCCCAACAGTCATAGGCCAAGAGGCAGGGTACATGCTGGACAGGTTGCCAGTCTGTCACTGGGCCCATTGCTTTTATTAAAATATATGTGGACAAATCTCCAAAGCAGAAGAAAAGCTCCCTGAGCTTTATCTTTTAAATTACTGCTTTAACACTCATCTGGTAGTAAAGGCGGAGGAGACAACAACGTGTGTGTGTATGTGTGTAGGGACACTTAAATTAAACACTTTAAAAGCTTTAATGAAACTGTGCATCGTGATGGTTTCTCTTCATGTTTTCAGTAAGGGACAGACTTTATACACAAATATTGCATGTGCATGTACAGTAAGACAGGAATGTGTACAAACTGCTGAAGAAAGAAAGGCCTAACCATTAAAACCAGCTGTTTATGGCCCACTAAATGTTTGTGCCCAGGGATCTGTAACTTGATGATCTGGGCATGAAAACAGTAATTCCAATATGCATCCTGGAACCAAGCCATAGGCTACCATAGGGTGCCATAGGCAGCCAGAACACACTCATTAAAATAAGTGTAATGTATTCACTTCTCTTGGTTCTTGTAAGAAGTATTTTATTTATTTTGTTTGTTTTGTTTTTTTCCCATATATATTTCAGTGGTTGTACTCACTGTTATGACACATCTGTACTCTGCTACACTGTAAATATCATATTGCTTCATCTTGTGATACAATTACCGATGCCTGGTGCCAAGTATTGACATTTTTATTTAAACATGCAGCTGCTCTGAGCAGCTTCCCCTGCCAATTTGGCCCCCAGAGTCACTGCTACTGTCTCCACATGGTTCAGCTTACCAAATAATTTAAGAGTAAAGTGACTGACAGCAACGCAACATGCAGTGCAGAAGACGACACGCAGAAAATAATGGACCGCGGGGTGAGCTACTCATAGACCTCACACACTGGACAGTGATGGTAATAAAGGCTGCATTTTGCCTTTTAGGGCCTTTTTCCCATTTTCACTGACAGATATTGTGACGTATGATAGATGACTGCTTTGCGATGTGCTGCGCATCACAGAATCAATGCAAAGTACCATCGTTCAAGTTACTCATTTCCAGCCCTGTTAAAGACAGCTTTCTGACAGCCTTTGTCCAAAACTCAGTGGTGACTTGTAATCATATTTAAATGCCATATGAGTAATCTAGCACTGATGCTAAAGAGCATACGACACTACAGTTCTCCTATCACTGTTATTATTTATTAGTGTGTACAAACATAGCAGACAGTGAGGAAATAAAGCATTCTCCCCAGTAATGGCGGGGAAATTTAATTCAGCTAAGGAAAGGGTAATTCCGTTCCAGTCTTACAGGCATATATCAGACGTGCCTTTCTGAACTGACTTAGCAGATAATAACTCATTTCATTACTTTGTTTTAGACTTCACAGCATTAGCATTTAAGAATAAACCCTTACTTGTACTGTTGCACCAGACTGTACTAACGGAGGTAACAGTAAGGCCTTATTTAGACTTCTGTAGTGAACCTTTGCAGAGCCTATGACGTAAGCTACGCAAGTGGCCGACATCGCTGCCGCCATTTAAGCCTTTCTGCCTGTGCTGGTGCATTATGTGTTAACTACCGTGTGGTCATGTCCCGGTGTTTTATGTGCGGCGCTGCAGGCTGAGTCCAACATGACGTCTGGTTACAAATAAAAGCCAGTACTTTTTCCTTCCTGGCTCCTCGCTCTTTTATGTGGTCACCGTTTGGCTTTGTGTGTTTGTTTCAGGGTTTTGTGTGCAAATATAATTATCCCTCAAGTTTTTCCACTTCGTTGTAAACTTCCTCATACTCATTCTGATAGTTTCAGTAAGCTCCCTCCAGAAGTTTGCTAACAATTATTTTTCCTTATAATGAAACAATGTCGATCTCCGTCCTTACCCTCACCTATCGTCATGAGCTCTGGGTAGTGGCCGAAAGAATAAGAGCAGCTGAAATGAGCTTCCTCAGAAGGGTGGCTGGCTTCTCCCTTAGAGACAGGGTGAGGAGTGCAGCCATTCGGGAGGGGATCAGGGTAGAGCTGCTGCTCCTCCACATCAAAAGGAGCCAGTTGAGGTGGTTTGAGCATGTCCCACCAGGAGGCAGCCCCAGAGCAGACCAAGGACTTATATCATATATATCATATGTACATACTCCTATTATTATAATTCTTTTACAATGTACAAACTGTATTTGTGGCCATTTATTTTATTTCTGTATATTTTTAGAGGTCCTATTTTGTTTTATTTTTATGGCACTGAACAGGAGTGGCTCTCCAATCTCTTTGTACTCTATCTATGTAATCTATTCTATTGTTTAACACGTTTTATCTTAGCATCATCCAAGTTAAAAAGCTCTAATTAGTCCAGCCTGGGAGTACTCGTGTTTTATTCTAAGATAGTTACCCCCATTTTTTAAAATGTGCTGTTTAAATAACCTATTGTGTGAATTATAATATGAATTATGGTTGTTGCTAATAAGCTCTGCGTACCAGTCTATTGCTTCCATTGTCCTGATAGGACAGGATTCTGTGATTGGGGAATTAGGACTTTATGTTTTACTATGTTTCATTTATCGAAGACAAACAGCTTAATGATCAAGTCCTGTGGAGGCACAGACTTGCAGATGTTGAAAAAAGGTGGTCAAAACATATTACTTGTTATTTTAGTCGCAAATATTGTGTGGATATTGCTTTCTCCTGAAGGGACGGATTGTCAAATGTCACCACTTAACCTCATGCTGTAAAAGGCTGGTTACAAGGAAGCATTAAGCTTTACACAACCAAACATGATTGCCTCCTTAAAAAAAAGGGGGAAAAAACACTGGTAGCTCAGCTACAATATATGCTCTACAGGAAGTAAAACACAGATAAGACAAAGCCTGATTATGTTCTGTAGATTTTTTTTGTCCCTCCAGCCTACTTGTTCTGTTAGAAACAAATAATGCATCTTAAGATGAGAAGTGTCTGTTGTTCAGCAAATCAATATGAAAATCCTCATGATTTTATTAAGACTTGCAGCTACTAGTGAGAGACTCCTTTGACGATGCTGAATAAAGGAGCTGAGTGTTAAGGGGATAACAGTAAGAAAGACACTAAGGTAGAAACAAGGAAAATAATTGAAAAGAATGATAAGATCGAAATAAAGATATAAAAACGGGGGGAAATAAACAAAAGAAGAGGAAGAGAAGGGGGAGAGCTGGCGAGAAAGTGTGAAACAGAATGATGAAAGCTAAGCTGTGCCCTACCCCAGAGGCAACTGTGCTACAAACGCACACGCTTACAATATAGTCCTGGTGTGCAGACAACATATGAGGCCATCTGCCAGACACTATTAGGGCTTCGAAAACACAATTGAGGGACGATACCTGAGAGAAAAAGAGAGATTTGGTACAAGAGGCAGAGGAGAGGATACCCGTGGCCTCCTTTGCAGATTTTCCACGTCTCCATCCAAGACCGAGCAGCACCTTTTAGACAGCACTTAAAGAGGACTGCTTTGGTCATTGATTTATCTGGGTTTTACAGGTGCAGTCCATAGCTCTGCAGGGAAACACGCGCTTCCTTGAATGCCAGCCATAAATCTGTAATTGTTTGCTTTTCACTCTGCAGTCACAACTGAGCGACTGCGATCCGATGGCCCTTGAACAGCACTAGACCAGGGTTCAACAGAATTTTGTTTAAATCTACAGTGATTATAAAATCGCAATTATTAGTATTCATCTATCATTTTTAATTTAGGTCTATAGGGTCTACTGTGTGCATGTTCTATGTGTTCCAAAATAAATGATGAGAACCCTCAGACTGGAAAACTGCAGTCCCCAGAATTAACCAATAAAGATTATCCCAAATCCCAGGACATAACCTAAAGAATGTCATGATTAACTAGCCAGCGATTAGCAAACAGCTTCTTCAAATACAGCACAGCCCTGAAGCATCAAGCTAACCAAACATCCAATTCATTTCATATGCAGTATTGCATATGTTGCATTACGAGCCCATCTGACCTAAATTAACACCCAGCCAGGCCTAAGCATCAGGGCTCCCTGCTTTAGAAAACCTACAATGTTGACTACTGTATCTCATTATCCTACTGTAAGAATTAGCCATTTTGAACACATAAAAGCTATGAATACAATAAAGTTTAAAAGAGATAAAGCATGAAGAACCAAATGTTACAGTTTACATGATATCTGTCTACTTGTATAAGCTGTCCAGCGGGAAATAAATCCCCCGATGTCCCTCTCAATACTCACTTAGCACTTAGCAGTAATTAGCATTACACTGCATGGATAAATCTACCTGTGCTGGCAGATGTCATTAAGGTTACCTTTAAGGGTGGAAACCCTTCTATATTATCATATCAGACTTATTCACTTCTGCCTCAACTTATGTACATGCTCTATGAATAACTAAAGTAGGCTAAAAGAATTCAGTTTTCTGTGACAGCTTCTGTCACACTCACATTTGACAACAAATGTGCCAACTTAGAGTCACTCAAACAGGTATAATTGGGCTGTTGCTTAATGTACTCGAAGCAATTTATTCTTAATTTAATTATCATTTGGTTGTTTCCTCTGCTGGTGCTCTTTACTTTCCCAGCATTTACCGTAAATGTCATTTGTTGCCCTGCTTCGCTTTGCTGTGCCTTGACTCACAGGTGTATCTACAGTTTGTGGCCAGTTGGAACAAGTCACTGCAGTTTGAGGCTTTATTTTAGCCTCATTATACTGATCTCTTCTGTCTTAAGGACAGCACAGTGAATTGATTAAGTATATATTATAATCATGTTTTTCACACTTTGGGTAGGGTTAGAGGCCCTTTGGGTCTACAAATTGTCTAGACACGGTAGTGCTTTTCAACATTATTAATGTGCAAATTTTACTAAAAGTGAAAAGTGCCTTCAAACCACAGTCTATTAAGTCAAAACAGCTTATTTCAACTGCTTTGGGTCAACAATACCTCATGATGTGACAGAAATAGACTGCAAGTCAAATTCATTCAGTCCCCCCCCCCCACCCCCCCACAATCTCCAGATCACAGGTTTAATGGCCACTAATGTCTCGGTCGCATAATTAGCCAAACAGCTAAGGAGCACAGAGCTCTGAGCTACTGGAAGTTATTTAGAGGGTGGGGATGGGGGGCTATGTTCAGCAGAGTCCATGAAATATGTATTTGGGAGGCATTAAAGCAAGTTCTTTTCTATTTCTGGAGCAACAAAGAGCCTGAGCAGCATGACTGGTCAAAAAGAAGAAAAATTACAATCTCCGATCTGACCAATTTCTTTGATTGCCAAATCCTCAGTTGGACTGCAAAAGCTCAAATTTGTATTCTCCAGAATTATCCTGTAAAGAGCGTGTTATTTCCAAACTGAAGCACTTATGGAAATTACCAACAGGCTTACATAGGAGCACAAAAGCATTGTGAAACAGTGCTATTAAATATCAAGACTTTATCATTTGTCATTATTGGTGGAGTAGGCACATTACATTAACCCTGTGACATCTCTTAATGACCATAATCCCAACTCTCTGCTATCAGAATAGGTCATGTTTTGTTATAAGTGTTTTTCCCACATCTTGGCAATTAAGGGATTAAAAAAGACAAGCCTCAGTGACTTTATTCATCATATCAATTCAAAAGCAAATAGCTAAGTATAAACTAGGAATATGAAATGCTAAAATCATAATAAATATAAACCACTGAGAGTTCTGTCACTTTCTATGATTGGCATTATTATTGTCGGAACTGCTATTGATCTATCGCCATCACAAGATCTTCAGTAAATGTGACCTCTGACACCGAGGTCAAGGTCACCAAAGTTTGAACTTGTCCAAGACTTTTAGTAGATGGACCATGTGGAATCAATTAGAAAATCCTACATCGCTTCGTTCCAGGTCCATGTTGTGTTCCTGCCTTTCAGTCAGAGAGAAAAAAAAAGTTGCTTTTTTTGTCTCAATGCAATTTAGTAACAAATAAGACTTACCTATGGCCCTATTCTGTCTTTGTACATCTGCACACTCAAATACAATCAATTTGACTTAAATATTTTAATTTCTTGCCAAGATCATCAACTAATGGAATACAAATTCCTTGACAATGGCTCTGTAGAGCCAAAAAAAATTGTATATTTAAATACAGGAAAGGTTTTAGCTTTCCTTTATTAGTAACATAACAGCTGATTCTTTAATCCTCTTTTCGACTGCTTTTATCTACGAGTATCTTGTGTAAAAGTTTTACTTTGTGTCGGCTCATTTTCATTACATATATATTTAAAACTAAAAGCTTTCATTTTCTTAACAGTGGTTGCTAGTAGCTTTGAAACAACCAGGCAAATTCTTACCAAGCAAATAATACAAACTGATTATACAGCCAGAAGCAATCATTTGCAATCAGTGATCCTTCGGAGCCATGGGCTGAGCACAGGTGTCAGAAAACTTAGAAACTAATGTGGGAGAAACATACAAAGCAAGTCAGGCAGATGGAATAACAGCCTTTATTTAACTACCACTGTATGAATTACTCCTTACTGTCCATATGCAACTTAAACAATGACAAGATGACAGATGCTGAAACATCTCTTTGGCTGCTGTAAAGTCAAGTCCAAATGCAGGCCAATTGGCTGCCTGTAGCCGGGATTTAACAGAAGAAAAAGAAAAAGCTCCAGCCTCGCAGTCACAGTTGTTTTGTAGAGTGTGATTAGGTTTTCTCCTTGGAATCACAAGGCAATCAGGAAAAGGGGAGTGTACTGTGCTCTAGCCGATACAGCTGCTACTTTCTTGCTCATTTGGGAGTGTACGGCATTCTCTCTGAATGGTAATTATGAAAGGAACAAAAAGAGGCCTTTAGAGACAAAGGCGGGTTCGGAGTGAATGGGCCTGCTCCCGTACGCAGCGAGTGTTCAGACTCCAAGTGCTGTTCCAAGGGAGACGATATGAAGCAATTATGCAGGAGAACTTGCAGGGGGCGAGAAAGGAAGAGGAGCACAGAGAGGGAGATATGCTGGGGCTGGCATAATGTCTATAGAGAGCGGGACCAGATAGCACCATCTGCATTCTGCACATGCACTGTCCGTCTGGCTCTCTGTTGCCTTCAATAAAAGCTGGCACTCGGGCAGACAGGCAACAGGAAAGGTATTTAAATATACAGTATAGAGGAGGACACACTGGCCCGCATGCGTGCATGCCAGGATGTAAACTGCACCACACACCAATCCTCAGCTACAACTTTACACCCCACTTCACTTACAAGACTGCTCTTCATGGGATTTAATGGCACTGTTTTCGAGATGTTAGCCAAACTACTACAGTGAAATAAGACATACTATCCTAAGTGGCATTACAATGTAGGCACTGTGCTGGAAAAAAGATAGTAAAAACAGCAACGGCAACTGCATTTCTCAAGATGACAAATATATTATCAATTTCCTGCTAATAAAATATTTAGTAAAAGTTAAAACAAGTTTTTTGCTTAACATGGGAATGTGTGATTAAAAGTGCAAATGTTTTGCAGACCTACTGTCAAAGAATTGGAAACTAACTGCATGTAAAACTGAGTCTAATTTGCTATGAATATGAAAACGAGTTCTCTTTCTTCTTGCCGCATTAACATAACCATATCAAAGCAAAATAGCTTGAAATAATTTTAATCTGAATTTCCAGATCACTGATATGCACTTCAAAATGTTGCCTTTCCTCTGTGGGAGGGCAATTTTGCTTTTGCTCTCAAAAGAGGGTACAAAGAAAGAAACAAACAAAAAAAGAGATTACGAAAACCACCTTGCAGCATTGGGGCCCATCAGTAAGAATCAGTGAAAGAACAATCCAATATGAGATCAGTCAAATGAAGAAAAGACCAGCACCATACCTCTCTTATCTTATCTCGTTTCTCTTTCACGTCGGGCTCCGGTGGCTCGCCATCGCTGACGCCCACCACTTTAGGCATGGGGACAGGTGGCAACGGTTTGGGCCCTGGATCCTTCTTTTTCAGGTCCTCCATCACTTTATTCTTCTCTGTCTGAATCTCGGCCTTGAGCTCCTCACGTGACTTTCGCAGCTTCTCTTTTGCCTCCTGCAGCGCTCGCTCGTGGTCTGCGCGGATCTTGTCCCGCAGGCTCTCCTCCTCCTCCCTACAGGAGAGAGGAAAAAGATAAGCTTTAATTCTTTATGCTCTGCTTAGATTCCCATTAAACCTCACAGGTTCTTTGCTTGTCTCCCCAGGGATGTTAGGGGGTGACTGTAACCATAGATAACACACATACACACACACAAAGGTGTGCAGAGAAACTTGCACTTGAAATTAATTAAAGATGGGCATTACAAACAAACTCTGACCTTTAGGAAGTAGATATTTCACTATGTGAATATCTAAAAACTGAGAAAATGTTTAATGTTAACCTCTTTTTACACTGATATTTAATTAATTATTTAATTAAGGTCAGATAGTTGAATACCCTCTGCAATAAACATCTACAGGAAACCACAGTAAAATCCAGAACAATCCAGATCATAATGAAAACAAAAAAGCCCACCAGTTTCTCGTGGGAAACCGAACCCCAACCCCATTAATCTGCAGTTATATCAGCTCCAGGAAAGAGGACAGGTGTGGAGGAACACAATGAGGAGAATGGCAGAATGACAAACATCATCTGTGGTTCCACATGACGGGGCAAGCCCTAGGGGTGTTGACACAACTCTACCCCGTGAGAATGTGCTTCAGTAATGAAAAGCAAACATAGCGGGGCGCTGAAGCAAAGGTGACAGGAGGCCGATGACACTCCGCTGTTCTTCTGTGGTCACTGAAGTAAGGAAAAGCGGAAAATTTTCTCTCTGAATCTCTCCTTGCCTTCTTCTGGGTTTAAAGAAATATAATTTCAGCCAAATGTCAGCTGTGATAATGACTGATACGCAGCAGGAGGGAACGTTTTGAGATTCCGGTAAAATGAAGATGCAAATGATTTACAGGTTAAGCTGCAAATACTAGGAATAATTAACTAACCACCATTACATAGGTAAGAAAAATGCATATTCCATACATAATCATGGAATTGGTGCAGTGTAGTGCAGATTGGCAAATTATAAAACAGATTTCCCTAACATTTGTTTTGTGCAGTTATTTATTTACTTGACTCTGCTCAGATCAGCCGGCTGTCTTGTTTGTGGTGTTCTCAGCATGTTAAACCCTTTAATAGCAAACCTGTCATTGACAACAGAACGTACTTCAAATGACCCGCTGTTCGCAGACCTCCGGCAACATTTACCATACCCTATGGTGGATGCAAATTTGTGAATTGCGAATGCAATTTCTCAGCTTTCAGAAACCGTTTGATTTTTTCCGATAGGACAACCAGTCGCATTATTATGGATAATTCAAAGTACATTTGATCTCACGTCTCAGTGGTGATACACTTGGGGTTGACCAGCTGTTCACAGCGAGAAATGGCAGGTAACAGATGTTTCAATGGCAATCGCCCATTGTTAGAGGGTTAACAGGGAAAATGAATGTTGGGCTCTGTTGGGCAAACAATGCAACATAAAACAGCTGAAGGGTGTTTTTTTTTATTTAACTTTTTAAATTTTCAGCCATTATACATACAGATACAGTTAAAATTGCCAATAAGTAATATCGACCAGTAATATCTGCATGCTGATAAATCAGGTTCTACATACTTTGACTTGCAAGACTGTGCTTTACTTTTGAAATAACATTTCATTACAGCAAAAATATTTAATAGGATCCTCTTTTCCATGCACTACATTATTTGATCTTTTTTTAAACTAAATTATATGATCAGGGTACCAGCAAGAAAGAAAATCTGCCTGGCGGGTTCAGCGGGGGAGAGGGGTTATTGGATAGAGTGACAATTCCTTTTGCATATAAACCATCAGAGTTGCACTCACATCTCATGCATTCAACATGTGCCAGAGTGCCGTTTCCTTCCAAAAATGGGTTTGCAGAAATCACGTAAAAAGTGTACACAAGAAAAATATTATAATCCAGATGTTTTATCGATCTGATCAGCTGTTGAAAGCACTCGCTATATTGGAATATCTGTCATCACCTTGTCAGAATGAAAAGGCCTCTCACAGTGCCCCGGGGTGTTTAATGGGTCGCCATTTTTCTTTCTGTAGCCCTGCAGTGAGATCGCGTGTGCACATTAGATTGCAAATTCCTGTGAAAAAATACTACAGTGTAGCGATCTTTCCAGAGAAAGAAAAAAAAATCTGAGTCTGGTATTTACAACAGGGCAGAGTGCACACCTGCTTCCTAATTGCAGTGATAAATGATTTTAGCAACGAGCAATCAACCGCTGGCTAAAACTCTGATGATAAATATCAAATAGATATGGAGCATCTACAGAGAAAGACAACTATTATTTATATTTATATATATATATTTTTTTTAATATATATATATATTTTTTTTTAATATATATATATATA
>VOQJ01003512.1:3592-16740 GCA_015052665.1 Apistogramma diplotaenia
CGCGTTGCAAGATAAATATGCTATTTATAACCACAGCATGGACATTTAAAATGCTTTAACACTAATAATTTGTCAACCGTATACGTGTATAAGCCACCCACACTGTCCAGCATGGCATGTGGAAGTCTGGCATGAATTCTATGCTACTTAAATGCTATGCTATAATTTATCAGGCCACATGGTTCTAGTACGCCTTGTACTCATGCATTTTAAACAGGAGTCAGTGTTTTTCAGCAAAGATTGTTTGCTTAAGTAAATTGTTCCAGCCCAATTGACCCCATCAACATTTTCCTTCACGAAGCACAAAAGCCCGAGTCCCTACAGTTTCACTGTCGAGTGCGTGTTGAATGAATAGGGTTGACAGAGAGAGACTCCCACAAGGGCACCGCTAGCCTCCTCACACCATGCAGCCAACCTCTCGTCAAATCCCGCACCGTCTCTGCCACCATCGTTAAACCTCCAAAGTTAATGAGAGAGAAAGGTTGGAGAGGAGGAATATCACCTTGCCAACACTTCATACTCATTTATGTCCTTCCATCCCTCCATCTGTCTCTTCTGTTTTTCTCTCCTTTTTTTTTCATGGCAGGACTGCAATCCAACAGGTTTTATATGTCTGCTGCTCTACTGTTTCACCCTGCTGTCCCCTCTTCCATACTCCCTGTCACCTCATCAGTCAGAAAATTAGGTTGTTAGTGTGCTGTTTCTGTCAAATGTGAATCGAGTCCAACAAAAGGAAAGAGAGTCAGACAGGCAAATAAGAAAGATAATGACCTGCGTGCACACACACACACACACACACACACACACACACACACACACACACACACACACACATATGGAGTGGTACCTTTACATATGTTTTCCAAATGAGCCTCAGCCTTTTCCATTTTCTTTAGAGATGACAAATTGTTATCTGACTGTTCCCTCCTTTTATTTTCAGCTGATTTAGAAAAGTTAGTGTGTTCTCCTTCAGTTAATAGCATTAATCAATTAATGAATTAGATGACCACAGGATAGAAAGCTGAAAACAGCAGTAATTGCATTGCAGCTGGCAGGAGTGGTTGAACAGCTTAGGTGATATTTGTTTAGCACAGTTGCTGCTGTTAAATAGGCAAAGAGATGATTTTTGACAAATTTATTTATCTGAATTAATTGATATAAGTCACGTAGATACATAGGCTAATAGATTTTGTGAAGTGGGAGCCTCTTCACAACCATAGTTTTTTTGTGTTTGCTTTCTTTTTACTTTATTTTGTCAGTGCCCTGCCAGTATGGGTAAGTGTTTAAGTCTGTAGAAGCCTTTCAAGGGTTAGTGCCTTTGGTGTAGCATTTATGAAAGCATCCATCCATCCATCCATCCATCCATCCATCCATCCATCCATCCATCCATCCATCCATCCATCCATCCATCCATCCATCCATCCATCCATCCATCCATTTTCTTCCACGTATCTAATTCACGGTTGTGGGGGGGCTGGAGTCTATCCCAGCTTCCACAGGGTGAGTGGCAGGGTACACCATGGACATATAATTGGCTTTGCATCCAATAAATGTGTTCTGAACTACTTATTTGCTTTGAATTACCACATTTTATGAGCATTTAATGATAACAGTGATGTTTATGCTTAACACATACTGTAGACTGTAAAAAATGTTTTACTTTAACTATTAAACAACCATGAATTGAATATTAGAATGTTTCTTTCGTCATCTGACAGGTTTATAGTCTGTTGCATTCATATACTGTACCATCTTAGCCAAAATGATATTCCATGTGTTGCTGCTGTAGAAAGGTCACAAGCTTTTGGAGTTAGATAGCAAAGAAAATGCATTGCAGTTTCCAATTGCTAGATATATGTCCAACCGATAGCAGCGTGACAGTGAATGATCTGTGTCTTTGGGTTTCATATATCTCGGATCCAGATATTCTGAGTGTTTTTAAAAGCATGTAAAGGGCAAGTGAAAGAAAGTGAAAGTGCTGGGATGATTTAAAAAAAAAAGGGCAAGAGCACACAGAAGAAAGGTTGATTTACACTGAAAATACAATAAGATTTTTTTCCCCCTTGATTTGTTCTGGGTGAAGTTTGGTTTGATCACGCTTCCTTTTTCCTCTCACTCATTTAGGGTCAGAAGGTTATGGGTTAAGCAGCAGCCTTAGCGCCTTCAATGAGGATCACCCAGTTTCCAGAGTGATGACGAGCAATCACAGGCAGCCAAGTGGAATTCAAATTCACTCATGTGGGACAAGAGAAGCATCGGTGAATGAAATGGGAACATCTGGTAAATGCATGTGTATTTCTGGTGTCATAAATGTTTGTGTGTATTTTGTCTGTGTCCATATGAACACTTACAGGTATGCTGAGTTTTGCGTGTTACTTATTTACTCACATATACACTGTATCCCTGCAAAGAGAAACACTTTATCACTGCTTGAGCTGGTTGTGAACAGGCACACTTGAGTTATCCACTTCACACATACACATGCAGGACTGGGAGTTGGTTCATCCTTTCATATCTTCCACACAGGTCCTGGGAACACTGCATTAATCTCTTTATGCTGATGCATATTTGCAGACTGACACCTGAAAGACAGGACAGTGAATTGTTTTATTCACTGCGATACAGTATGTAATTTGCTCTCAGTGTCGATCAGTTCTCAGGATTGCTTTCCCTCTCATTTTACTGTAAATAATTTCACTCTCTTCTTTCCATGTTGTCCCATTATTTTAACCTGCTTTTTTCAGTTACACTTGTCCATTCTTTCTCTCCACATCATCAAACTTTTACCCATTTATTGTACCCATCATTTTATTCTTCCTTTTACTTTATTCAAAGTTCCAGCTTTTAAACAGATAGTCCAAGGTTTGAGGCCCACATGATCTGCACTCCAGTAGCGGTCTTGTCAGATTGAATGCTTACACTTACATTCAAGAACTAAAAACCACTCAATAGCATAAAAACTTTAATACATATTTAATAATTGTATCAAAACAACACAGGGATATGCAACATGGTTTTTTTTTTTCTATTTCTAATCCACAAGGGAACCTAAGCACTGATGTTTCGGCAGGTTCCCTCTTAGAGTGCTTCCTTGTGCTGTTTTGTCAGTGTGCTGCTCCAACGTGCTGTCTGACAGCACACAGAAGAAGGCTTCTCGCCAAAACATCTGTGCTTTGACTCCCTTGTGCCATTAATTAATGTTTTAAAATAGCACTGTGCCCCTGAGCATATTTGTGGGTGGGGAACTCTTTTTAAAGTTCACAGCATTTTTTTCCTTTATACTTTACTGTGTTACTTACAGCAGTTATACCTACAGCTTTAATTATATATCAGAAATATTTGTGTTACTGATCAGTTTGTGGCAAAGTTATTAACATATCTAATATACAGTCCGTGCAAAAAGGAATGATTCAAACCTGACATTCCAAAGGAACATGTGAGGGATATGAAAGTTCAGTCATCATCATTTTACACTTCATACATTTTAAATTTGGCAGGTTTATCAGTAGCAGAAATCTCAATATGCGCGTGCCACCTGCTTTAAAATTGAAATAGATCGAGTCTAGAGGTATGTGTGTTCCTACATGTGTTAGAAGCACTCCACTGCATGCATCATTCCTCCCATGCTGCTTAGTTTGACAGTGCAGGTGGTTCTGAAGCACTAAGTGGAGGTTCTGTGCCAGTTGAAAGACAGAGCCAGGCACTGAGAGTGGGTGGAGGGAAAGGTGAGGAGACAATGGAAGATTGAAAGACTGAAAGATTTAACACCGAAGCTGAAACTGGTTAGACAGCACGCAGCATGAGGAATCAGTGTGCTGCAGACACACATCCACACCCACACCATCATAGCTTCTCAGTGGGGGCCTCAATGTAATTTACAGTGAGCAGGTGGAGATGGATGTTCAATCTGATTCAATTTGATGTGGCTCACAGAGGAGTGGTACGAGACAGCACTCATTCCACTGACAGTTGTGATCGTTTTTGTATCTCTCACCCTTTTTTCGTGAATCCTGAGCAACATACCTTCTTCTTCATACCTTTTCCATTCTTTGTCTACACCTGTTTTTTTTATCTACTTCTGACACTCACTCTCTCTGTAACTGTTTTCATAAAATACCTTTTACCGTATAGGCTCTTGTTCATCATTTCATCCTTCCTTATCCGCAGCTTACGCATTTTTCTACCCATTTTTCTGTTTTGTTTTTATTCCGTATCTGGTTCCAGCCTGTCTGGCAAGTCCACGTCAACTCTTTCTCACTGTCTGAGTGCAAACCTCTCATTCCCCACCCGCTACTTTTTCTCCCTGTCTCTTTATTCCCACAGTCGACTCAGAATTCTCTCCAGCATTTCCTCTGCTGTCCCAAGCAGCCAAAGACATCATGGAGATCTGTAATGTGGACCAGATGGGCTGTGAAGACCCTGACCTGGAGAATGACACATCTACACATGCTCTAAGCACTCTGGAACAGGAGCTGAGACTCATGGCAAAAGGTACAGACCAAAACCTTTCATGTATGCAATCATATCTACAGGGTTTAGCTCTCTGTGATCAGATAATAAAGATAATAAGATAAGAGTGATTTAAATTGAATGAATAATACTTAACCTTTCTTGAATATTTACCTGAAAAGCAGGCACTCGGGCTCTGCTTACTGGTACAGGAAATGGTGGAAGTCTGGATCAGCGTGGGAATCCCTGTTTCATAAGGTTGGTAACATGCACCCATACATTTATTACACTCATACAATTTTTAATTGTAGTTGCTTGAGGATCAATAAAAATACATGACCTTATTAAATTGTAAATGTAATTGTTAGCTGACTTGTAAACACTTAGGCAGCTGTTAAAATGCCCATTCCAAGTTATCCTGAAAGGCAAATGTGGCTTTTTCCCATGTGTGAATCTGAAGGTGGAGCTTTGTACTGTCCTGTTTTCATACTCTGTGTTTGTGGTGTTTCACCATGATCGGCACTATTTTCTCACCTTTCCACACTTGCCCACACTCCACTACCATTCCAGTGGCCACGATAGGGGGTAATCCCTCTTTTTTTTCCTGTACTCCATCAATGCCTCTCACTGTCGGATATGTGGAGTGTGTAATGGATCGTTAGCAGCAGAACGACTTTAGCTTTGACAGCATGTTGGGTATCCAGCCTTAATGTGCTGGTTAATGTGAGTATGTGTGTGAAAAGGGAGAGGAAGTGTGTCGGTATGGTTTTGTGTATCAGAAACTGACTAGGTTTGTGCGTCTGTGCATTATTGATGTTTTTTTGTGTTTGTGGAGCGGGCATAATCTGCGCTAGAGGCCTTGTGCTGAGCAGAGCGCTGTGAATATCACTTTGAGACGTGTAATAAACGGATTAACACATACTACAGGGAGAGCTCCCAAAACAGCTCCTTACATCCTAAAACATACACAAACAGACACTTAGGATGGACTTAATCTGGCTACTTTCGCTTCACAGGTATCATGTTGTTTTTTTCCTCTCGTGGTTCCACCCTCACCTTTGCAAATACCATGTCATTTTCTACTTAATATGCAATTTGTGACAGTGTTCAATGTATTGAGTAAAGACTTTTTATTTTTGGGATAATAGGATCTTGTCATATAGTTGACATGTAGCTTAAGCATAATTGTGCTATTGTTTTAATGGGTCCAATGTTCTTTGCCAGTTCAATCCTTTAGTACAGGGCCTGTGCACCATCCTCATGGATTGCTGTTCTTTCAGACCCTGTTGAGTGCAGGGTTGATGTATGTAAATGGATTTCAGCTGTAATGTAGCTTCTGCTGCAAAACATATTGAATAATCGTGTAATCAGGCAAACATGAGTGTGTTTTTGCATATAAAAAATATATTTGTTTTAGTGAATATTCCAGTAATAGTATGCAGTATGTACACTCCAAGGTACACCCACACAACACACAAGTGAATGCTGTCACAGCATATTATGGGCAGTCTGTGTGCACAAACAACAATTCTACAACTAGCACCTGCTCTGCTCTTAGTCAGCTATCTCCAGTTGCCTGGCATCCATGCACTATGAGTTAATCTATGAGTTTATACCTAAAACCTGCCCCCCAGTTTGCAGCGATAAGGGTTACATCACCAGGTATGAAATATGCTTGTCTTTGAGTGCTTGTATTAGATATTTAGAGCAGTTTTAGGTGGTGGAAAAACAGCCTGCAGTAGAGCTGTGCTGTATCATATCATCCACGAAAATACCAGCATAAATTTTTACATGATATAAAAGTGCCATATAGCTCTATCTTTGATATAATGACTGCATGCATTTACTATATCTAGCACGCACTGTGATGAGACAAAACCAGACATGTCTGAGAGTGAGAGCCGAGTGTCTGATGAGAATTTAGTACCTAAAAAGGAGGCTACTTCAGCAAGCACAGTACTTTGCAGAATATGTATGAAAGCTCCCTCTGCTGAAGTGGAACCAGCAGCCTTACTTCACCAGTTATGGGTAAACACAATTAATAATGCATTAATAATAATGCATTAGTCTTATATAGCACTTTATTTCTGAGAACTCAAAGCGCTTACAATTTCGTGCATCATTCTTTCACTCCACAATCATACTTGGTGGTGGTAAGCTACTAATGTAGCCACAGCTGCCCTGGGGCAGTCTGACAGAGGCGTGGCTGCCAGTTTTGCACCTACGGCCCCTCTGACCACGACCGTCACCATTCACACAACCACATTCACACCAGGCAATGTAGGGTTAAGTGTCTTGCCCAGGGACACACGACAGCATGTGCTCAGGTGGGGACTCAAACCAGCAACCTTTCGGTTGCAAGGCAAGCGCCCACCTACAGCGCCACTGCCTCCCTAAATTAAGTACAATCAGACTTTGGAGGCACATGAGGAGGACAGACTAGGAGCTGGTGATGTGCGACCCAAAAGTAAAGCACTGAGCATTGCTGGAGTACTTGCTAGTTGTGCTCCATCTGACAGGAAGAGCAAACAGTAGATGGAAATTACTGATGGTGTTACATAGTGGAAAAGGACGGCTTTAAGTAGCTGGTTAAAAGCTTGACTCAAGATGACTCAAGATTCCAGGTAGAAAATATTTGTTCAGTTTTATCATGTGACATTTATTGTGCAGCTCCCAAGAGTTACAAGGTTAGCTTACTTTAGTTATTATTAAACGAAAGCATTATTCAGTTATGCTATACTTTTATCCTGTTGCGCAAAAATAAAGTGGAGGATATTGTCGTCATATCAGCCTCTTAAGGGTGTCTTTCTGTGAGCTTTTACCTTTCTGGTCTGTAGACTACAAAACCAGTTCAGCCATGGAATTGGCATTTATCCCCTTTTACTCTTCAAAGATGTGCAGTATGATATTCATATTTCTGTATGTTTAGTACCCTTTGTATTTATCTGAAGTGGAGAGTAATCAACATTTCAGGCTGCTAACGATAATATATGCTAATGATATGCAGCCTCTTTTTCATGACTGATTGGCTTAAGCTAATCATGTGATCAGTGACGTGCGGTGGTCGTCTTCCCTAGTGAAACACTGACGTCATCACATCAGATTTACAAACATATGAACCCTACAGAGCAGCTTTTTCACCATTTGATTGACAACAGTTAACGTGTTTTGTTTAAAATTTCATATCAGGATTCTTTACATATACAAATTAATGTAGAAAAAAATAACTTTTAAAAACAATTATTATCTTCATACCTTTACTTATAAATGAAGTCCACTCCTTTTGAAGAACAACATTGATAACTTGTTTGCTAACTGTTTACTGTAGCTTGCTGTCTAATTCTATTATTCTGCTGCCGAGGAGTCGCTGGGATCACCAGCGCCCCCTGCCATGAGACACGAGCACTGCGTGACTAGTGTCTCTTTGCAACAGTTTTATGATCCTCAGCACAAGAAACATTACACACATACAGTTGTTGATAAAGAATAAAAACCACTGTGCATTATATACACCAGGTAAAATATAGAAATTAAGTTCATATAGTAAAAGTGTTCAAACATTTTAATAGCGACATGCAGAGGACATCAATACAGTCTCACTGCATAGCATGCCAGCACAGCTAGCACAGTCACTGGCAGCGACTTTGCCGAGGCTCACTACAGATTGGCCAATTGGGCATTGCACAATCCATGGTGAGGAAACCGGGGGCCCTGGAGAAAACCCACGCAAACATGGGGAGAACATGCAAACACCCATCCAGAGACGAGCATCTGCAGTCATGCAGCCAGAGACTCTGACTGCTCTGGATCTGGCCTATTTTTAAATAGGCAATGTGGACTAAGTGTCTTGTCCAGGGACACAATGACAGCGTGCCCACGGACAGGAACTTGAACCGGCATCCCTTCGTTTGCAAGGCAAGCGCCTACCTACTGTGCCACTGCCGTTAATGCATTCATTTGCATTCAGCAAACCTCTTGCATAATTCTGGCTGGATATTCAACCACTCTTCTTGGAACTCGTGGAGTTCATTTAAATTGCTTAGTTTCCTTGCATGGATCTGACTTTTAATCCATTTCCAATAAGGCTGAGGTCAGGGCCTTTGGAAGACCCTTCTAGTAGCTTAAAGTTAGCCTGCTTTATCTATTCCAAATAAGTTTTGATTTATGTTTATAATTACTGACTTGTTGGAACATGTGGGCAGCTGGAAATTTCAGTTGCGCTTGAAGATGCCAATTGTGGAGTAGGAGCTTCTTTGTTGGTCTGCCACCCTCTCAGTCCACAGTGATGTAAAGCTGGCTTCACTGTGGACAGTGACGCTCATGTTCCCACAGTTTCCACTTCACGGCTGGCTTGAGCCTTGGTGCTTCCTGGGTTCCCAACCAATTTCCTCTCATCTGATGGTGACAGTTTTGGGACCTTGGCAAAGTGTTGACTCATCAAAGTAACTTGTACTTACGGTATGTGGAATTGTTTGAAGTGATGATCTTGAAATCTGCAGTTGTTTAAAAGTGGCTTCAAGAAACATTCCCATCTTGAAGAAACATGCATCAAATCTATAATTGTCCTTCTTAGAGCTTCTCTGAATTCATTGGACTTTCCCAGTTGGTCAATCCAATGAGTTCTATCAAATTATTTTTATGCTGGCAAAGAGAATCTACCGGTTGTAGTCAACGATGATCACTAACAAGGAGTTTACAGGCCTTGGCCTTGTCAAGTTAAATAATGTAGAATCTTCAGCACCACTTATTGAAAGGTTTAGGTGACTGTATGTATATATTTGAGCCCGTATGTCTTGTTTTTAAGTCATTAAAGATGCATGCTGTACAATCACTCCACCCTGGAGAAAGAACTGGTCAAATAAATGATTAATAGTCCAAAATGAGTGCATGAAAACATCTGACCACAACTGTGGAAGTGTGTGTGGAAGTGTGTATGTACTGTAGGAATGAATGCAAGACCTTGTGTTTGACTCAGTGTTTGTATGTCGGAACATGTAGGTTTTTACTACTACTTAATTTTTACTGCTTAAAAATCCTCCGGAAAACTGCACTTACTTTTGAATTATGCTGTGTCATTGTATATAATGCCGTGTCACTGTTGCTGCTCCTGGCTCCTTGTTTCAGTAGATTCAGACTTTGAACTAGGTAATGTGCGCCATCAATGACGGTAGGTCATTGGAAAAGAAGGATGAAAAAATGCCCTTTGTTTTGTTTGCACTAATAAATGCACCTGCCTGTGAGCTATAATCACCAATAAAATGTTATCTTATTTATTTCATGCAAATTAAGCAGACTTTAAAAATATGCAGTTCGGATTTTGTCTAAGGTGCCAACAGCCTTAGAAGACAAGTCCCAAAATGTTTAGCAAAACTTTTTAATCCTGACCAAACGTATTTAAACATTATTAGTGGTTAAGTCCGAGTCACATCAAATATGGGGAAAATAAGTGAATAAATGGACTAAAAAAAAGTACACAAATTTATAATAAGAGCCAGAACACTGAACATGCTGTGTGCGATGACAGCAATAGACTCATTTGTCCGCAGAGAGGTGGGCGGTGTAGATAGCATTGCATTTTTTTATGATTCCCAAGGTAATTTGGTGTTGTAGCTGAATTCCGAGCTTCTCTTAAACGCCTCAGTCAGAAAAACAAGTGTAGCGACAGTTGGTGGGGTTCATTGTATCACTTTAGTGTGAGTGTTTAAAAAATGGCCAGCAGCTTCTTATTCAAAATATTTACTCCTTCACCCTAGTTATTCCTTATGTTGACACACCATCTGCATTACAGTACCTCTTTGTTAATTTGCTCACTACAATTTTTTTATACAAAAATCAAAAGAAATCAAAGAACTTTTCATTTTTAACTGACCCAACTGGATGGATATTTAAAGAAAAGTGACAAATGCCTTTTAACACACAAACTATACTTTCAGCTGTCCATCTGTTACATTTTCCAAAATGTTTCTGTGGGATCATTTTTGATGTCTGCATCTCAAAGTAGTTACATGAAGGATAGCACATCTGTTCTTTGATCACAGGCAGGTATTTGAGTTCTGTGTATATAACGTTCTGCCTTTGATTGATGGATTTGGTCTTGCAGAGGCGGGGACACCAATGAACAAGACGAGGAGGAGGAGGAGGAGGAGGTGAAGACAGATCGGCAGAGTGTTCTCTTGCTACCCTAACACACACGTGTGAGCATGACAGTCAAGCAAGAGAAATCCCACAGTGGATGCAGTTTAAATTGTGTTCCTGATACTTAAAGGCTGGTGTGGATGCTCTTTCACTCAAGTCACCTTTTTTTTTCTTCAAATATATGAAAAAATATAAATTTAATGCTTGTCGAACACTGAATAAATACTGTTTTGATTTATACTTTGTCTTTGTCCTTGTTGGCTTTACACCTTGTTCGAGTTAGTTCTTATACTGAACAGCAGCCGTGAGATGCATGCCTGTGGATGGTTTACCTAAGGGTACAAAAACAATGTGACTGGCAACAGGAGGGGAGCTGACATGAAGATAAATGGTGACTTTGGCTTTATTCTCAGCAGGAGTCTGCTTGGATCCCTTTGACGGTGTGTTTGTCAGTGTGTGTACGTGTGCAGTCTGAGATGTGCGTTAAAGGACAGACATTGAGGGACAGTTTGCTGCAGTGCCAATTTTACTTACAGGGGTTAGGAAGAACATTTTTCTCTGTTGTCATCGCTTTGTTTCTTAATAAGGTTAGGGTGGCACTAGATCAGGTCAGACTGTCTGCACATGCACACACGCAGCGGAGACTCCTGCAGGTGATAAATAATGTCTGGAAGGCAGGGAATAAGGAACTGTGACAGTGCCCGCTGCTGCCATCTTTTTGCATGTGTGTGCAGGAGTGGGAGAAGATAAACACGAGGTCCTGGAACTGGTTTGTTGTCTCCACGGTGAATGTGTACATGCTCCGTTGGTGTTTGTTAGTATGTATGTTTGTGTTTTTCTGCAGCTCTGCTGTTTTCTATTATTCCCCACAGCCAGTCCCAATCTATCATGACTGCCACTGTCCTCAGCTGAGTTCACAGCCCACCATCGACTACTTTATCTCCAGCCGATATTTGTGTGAGGACCAAACAAGGACAAACGGATATATACAGCAGAAAATCATGCCTATGTAACACTACCAAATACTGGTACATTCTGAAACTCAAGAGCAGAATGTCAATAGATGTTAAAGCCGGTTTTAACCTGCTGTATGACAGCAAGCTTGTATGAATAACAGCTGGTCGTTCTGGAGGACGAGGCATGGCCAAAGCTCAGAGCTTGTTTTATGGTTGGTGGTTTGAAGAAGATGCTGGATTACAAATTTCTGTATATGTTTTTAATGTGTCCCTGACCAAAAATAGGCGTAATACAACAAAAAGTTAACCAAAAGTGTGTAATCTAATAGAACGCTCACTGCTTCTATTCCAGAGTGGAGCGGGTTATGCATTTGTCCGTGTGATTTTTGACAAGCAGTCAGACGATTCGTTAGGAACCAGAGTTCATTATGTGCAGCTGGGTGGTTTCCCTGCCCCAGAGCTCTGTGTTTCCAGCAGAGGGGGTGGGCAGTCAGCAACTTTAGAAGTGGGCTGTGGGCAGTCCAACCCATCAGAACAACTCATTTCTGAATTTTTCTTTGCGTTTGCAAGTCGTACATTTGAATGGACGCGACCCACCACCTAATTTGAGCTATAGCTGATCTGGATAGGTGCCAACTTTAATGGCATTTAAGCTGAAGGGTCATTTGTGCACTGCATGTTGTGTGTGTATGTGAATGTGGTTTTTTTTGTGCACATGACTCTGCTCCTTACTCCAGTCACTATGGAGGGATATAGGGGTATTTTATTTGTCCTGACGTTAATCGCTGGGAGCAGACAGCAAAAGCCCTGTAATCCAACAGCAATCACCACAAGGCTGATTGATAGCACAGGGACAGAGAGAGGAAGACAGAGAGACCAAAAGGTAGACAAGGAGAGAGAGGTGAAAAGGTAGATCTTTGTTATTGTGTCCTTCACTGAGTTTATCACTTACTGTTTAGGAGAAGAAAATAACAGAGACATAAATCTGATGGATATCGAACTGCTAGGCTGGGTTTAAACAACTCTGAGATCTCTGCACTCCTTTCCTCTTTCATTCCTCTCTCGCCCTCCTTCACTCACACTCTCTCACACACACACATGCACATGCACAAACACACACATGCATACAAACAGGAAGACGAAAAAGAGAGCTGACCTTTGTTAGATTTGGAGTTGTGTGTGATGTTGTTGATGCTGTCAGAAAGACAGGGAAACTGGAGGAGTTGACATTTAACTCCACTATATTAACTGACCCTTCTCTAGAACTGGAGTTCACTCTGGGTGCATTACAAAAAAACATGGGCAAACCAATATGCCGGACTAAGAAACTATCTCTTTTTTATGTGACTCTTGGACGCAAATTCACAAGTTTTTTGTTTGTTTTCACAGTGACGTCTGATAAACCTTATACAAGTTAGATTTTTTTTTTAGATCTAACACAAGTCACAATTGAAACTGGTGACAAAATCTGCTTTTCTTATCGAATCCAGTTCTCCCTCTCTGTCGCCAACAAAGTGGCTGTGATTTTCTCCTTTTTTTTTTTTTTTAATTGCTTTTTTTTTTTTTTTTGGGGTGTTTTTTTTTTTTTTTTCCGTGGAAAAATTTTGT